>QMIH01000827.1:45628-61323 GCA_003987875.1 Clarias batrachus | reverse complement strand
TATATATATATATATATAAAGAATTTAGTAAAAGCCTGGATTTAGCTAATTTCTTACTTTTTGCTTAGATTTTTTTCAGCCCAGAAAGACTTTCCGAATGCCCCTTCCAAAACCCATTCAATCTATTTCTGTCCATCATTATTATTATTTTTTTAAAATTTACGTCCTTATAGTTTCAGGAAATGAAAAGCCATGCCAATAGTTTCAACGCAATCATAATTCATTGCAGCAGGCCAAGCTATAAACATTACAAACTGCCCTCTTCAAAAGCGTAACTTTCACTCGTCCACAAATGAATAATTAATGTCGAGCAGACTCTTTATAAAGAATACAACACAGGGATAAAATGCCAGACCTGTAATACGCACAATCAATTTTTTTTAAAATAGAAAAACGCTCTAAGATGGAATTTTATTACTTTCGAAGGGTTCAAAGAGATTCAGGGCCAGGTTGTGGGGAAAGTCTAAGAAATGTAATACTGAAGATAAATTCTAATTCCATCAGAGACACTGTAAGAAAAAGCCCGTAAGACGTGAGGAGCATTTTCTCCCCCTCATTGCTGAGACCAGCTTCTGCTTCCTTACCTTTATCTCATTCTTCAAGCGACTTTTTCACAATTTTCCTTCACACCAAACTGTCACTGATGTTCGCTCACATGTTTTGAGGCTCGTTCATGGTTTTCAACAGAAAAAAAGTGAGTATAACCAGAAGGAAAAGCTCAGGTGTAGTAGAGAATTTGCTGCCATGGTTTATTGTCCATCTGGAATGTTCCATCTGGCATGGTGGATTATGGAGTACTTTCATTTCTTCGGTGCGTTACTGTAACTTGTATATTTTGCAGCATTTAGAAGTGGAAGTCCATGTGGAGTATTAAGGAATGAAACACTTTGCATGAGAGCTGTTAAAGGAAAATCATCAATTTGTGTGGTGTCTTTTTGTCTTTTTTTGCTTGTGAGATGTGAGGCCATGCGAATATACTCTTACCACCCAAATTTTATGGTGACTTAATATTTAATAGATATTCAATGCCATGTCTGATTTTGCCTGATTTTGGGTAATTAATATAGGTACCGCCCCTAAACACCATATAAGGGCAGGTGTATGTTGTGCCACATGCAAATCAGCCACAAGAATTTGAGCGATGCTGCCCAAAATAATGAAGTAAGAAGAAAACAACTCCGAAATCCGCTTAAACAAGGTAAATATGTACAATGCAATATTTTCCAGATTATAAGCAAAATCTGGAATTAAATAAAAAATTAACAATGTCAAAATATTTGTGATTGATGATGTGAATGACACATGAAAATCTATATTTTTTTCTAAAAAGTGGTTTCATAACACATGAAGTGAGTGAATAATCTCCGTCATGTTGGAGTTTCATAAAGTTGAGTTGTTTTATTATAGCAGTTGAACTGGATAGCGGTTTTCATAATGATGCGTTTGAGTGCTCGTGGCAATCTGAAATGGCTCAGCACCTAGTCATCCATTTCATCAAATCTGTGCGATCTCTAAAAGCACTCTCTCTGTGTAAGCCCTGGATGACCAAAGCATCTAACAGCAATCCATTCAGAAGCAGAATGTGCTCGAGCATCCAACCAAGGATTTTTAAAGTCTTAATTGTGATCAATTGACCAACGGTATCTCTTTAGCACGTGGATTAAATTCGCCAAGCATTATATTTCCACTAAAAACATATAATCATCTAAATTGGATTAAATGATGCATTTTTTTATGTTTCAGAACATTTTAAAATTATGTTTCTATGCATCAGACAAACTGCATACTTTGAAAAATGGCTAGGGTGGGGGGATTCTTGTCTTGGTAAGAGCTAAATTTTCTCTTACCTAAGAAAAGCAGCAGTGAATACCAAATAGTATGAGGAATAAAATAATAATAATAATAATAATAATAATAATAATAATAATAATAATAATAATAAAAATCAAGAATATGAATAAAAGAAGAAGGAAGAAATGATTAAGAGAAAATATGTTATGTATTGAATTTTTCATGTGGCCTGTTATGTAATTCTCCGTTCTTTATTGTCATAAAACTTTATCTTGTCATCCTGTCTCTCACATACAGTATGTACAGACACATGCATAATTTATACTGCTGATTCTCAATAAATGCACTGTGCTAAACATTGTAATAGTTCTCACAAGTTGTGCCACGTCTAAAAAACATTCCATTATTTTATCCAAAAAAAAAACATTATTTCATTATCTTCCTGTCATTTGGCATCAATCAATTTCCCCAATTATTACAACAATTATTAAACATTGTTGGGTCTTTAAATCACTTTCCTTTTAAATCATGAATTTCAATAAATAAGAAAAATAAAATCCTCACTTCCTTCGTAAACCTCATGTTGAGCATCTGCCATAAAAGTTTGTTCTAATAAGCTCCTATAGAAATGATAACCCAGACCTCGGATTTGCCGTGCAGCCTGAACAACTGTCAGAGCTTTTGTTGCAAGAAATTAATCACCACCTTCTGAGCAATCAGAATCTTAGTATTCAACAGCACTGTGTACGAAGAAAGAATATAACTAACACACTATAAATAAGGCCAAGGGCTGGAAAAAACTTTTAACACACACTATTAATTCCAGTCTTATTAGCAGTCATACTGTTGCTCCACTGTAACTGTGTGTCCTACTGATAAGACCTACATCTACTGCGCTGGTGCATTTGGCACACTCCTCAGGCTTCCTGCTCTAATAAAACATCCGAGTTTATTTCCAATACGTCAGCCCCGCTAACATAAAAAAAAGCAAAATCATGAATCACCCCATTGGGGCCGTGTAGATTATGAAAGAGAGAAAAAAAGAAAAAAACATATACGCATTATAATGGATGAAGAAGACATTGTAGAATGGATGCTATGAATAAGAATAATATAAAAACGAAAGCAAAAAAGGGTCATAACTGAGGATGGCTGGGTAGCATGATGAAGCAGTTGATTAGGAGTTACCATTAAGGGTTGAGTTACTCTTTAAAATAAACATCGTCGGAGAAATAACTTAGTAAGCACCTAACAGATACTTGGCTTTTTTCTTATAAATTTGGTGTATAATTAATTTAATTGTTTTCAGAAGGTTAAAAAAAAAAGAAGCAAAAGACCCTCAGCTTATTATAACACACGTTAGAGAAGGGTTAGTTCCGAGCAAGCAATCTGATTGGATGATTGGCAATCTACAAAAAACGTAGGACAGTATGGTCTGCAGTACTGAGAAAAGAGCTGCTGCCTGCCAAAACTCAAACCCAAAACCAGTAATGGAAGCACTTTCAGCAAGAAAACACATCTGATAACATTATGTCATCTTAAAGAACACTTTGTATCATTAGTACGTAACTGCTCTGAAGTCATTCTGAATTGTCTCTGAACCATTCATGTTGCACTGTTTAACTAGTTTCTAAAACAAGACTGAATCCCAAATCCCTTTCTAACCCCTGGTCAGGGACACTACTTAGTGTGTGGAAAAAGGGATGTACATCCTACTAGCTTTTCATTTGGGATCAAACTCCAAATTGAACCATTGAAGTTACTGTAGATCATGTTCTGCAGTGGAATAAGTGTAAATATAAAGTAAATCTTATACGATTCTCAGGACTGTCCACCACCCCTATGGTTAAATCATCTCACTATTTTGCCTACATAGTACCAGTAAAAATGTCCCACTACTCTCACCACTGTAAATTACACTGTTGGCCACTAACGGTCAGTCAGACTCCAATTTCTCCAGCAGAGAAAGGATATGGGTTTGGCGGAGCAAAATAACTGTATAAATAAACAAACAAATCATAATCTGTTCATAATAAATGAGATTCCTCAAAAGCAATATCTGTGCTCTCGTGCCTATAACTGCATGCTGATATTCAGTTAAGCAACATTCCCTTTGGTCCCCGAGTGGTGCAGCAGTAACAATCTTGCCTATCGCCTGGAGATTGCTAGTTTGAATCTCGGGTGATGCTGTAGCTTTCCTCAGCTGGGAACCTGGAGAGAGCTGATTGGCTAGGCTCTCTTAGAGGGCAGGGACGGAATGCACTCTAGTGCTCTAACATCAATAACGACTCTACAGCCAATCACAGGCGTCTTTGAGCTCATAGATACAGGAACAGATAGGCCTGTCCTCCAAGTGTGTTTTGCCACTCCCACAATGCATGGGCGAGCAGTTCAAAAAGATGTTATTGGCTGGTGTCACATACTGTAGTTCAGAGGAAACATGTGATAGTCTTCGGCAACGTGCAGTTCAATTAACTAAAATGAATGCAATTAACCACTGAAATATTTGAAGATCTGCAGAACTCTCACATTCTCACCAATCAGAATTTAGAATTTAACAGAAGCATTCCATGAAGCTGTGTTTGCATATATACGCTGCATGGCCAGCAGTCAGTGGATACCTGACCTTCATACCCACCCAGGGGAGATACAAAGGGGTTGCAGTAAGAACAATTCCAAATACCCCTGAGTGACTGACGTTCCCTTCTAAGAAGTCCAAGAAGACCAAATGTGCTCCATCAGTGTGATACCCCTGTGCACAAACTCAGCTCCATGAGGTCGGACTGGAAGTCGGAACTTGAGTGTCCTGCACAGAGCCTTGACCTCGACCCTGCTGAACACTTTACAATGAACTGGAACTGGAGCCTTCTCACTTGACCTCAGTGTCTGATATGACTAATGTTCCTGTGGCTGAATGACTACAAGTCCCCTGAGCCATGAATTCAATCTAGTTGAAAGCGTTTCAAGAAGAATGGAGAGTTGAGGATTTGCAGTGATAACGACAAAGTGGGAAATAAATCTGGAATGGGATTTTCAACAAGGACTTATCAGCGAGATGCTCAGGAATCTTTACAGTATGTCATTGGCCACATAGTGTAGTCGTTTAAGAATTCAAAGGAATTCTCTCCGAAACAGTTAATTTCTATCTAAATCAATAGAGAAGCAATAATCATTGATAAGAGCTGTGGATAGGAGTGTGTCCCTATCAGACATATAGTAAGAGGTGTTTTTATGTTGAGGAGTCGCAGTAAATAAATATTTCGCCGGAGTGAGAAATACAGCTGTGTTAGTGTGTGAGTCACTGCCTTATGCTTCAAGGTGAACTTCCAGGAGAGAGCAAGCTACTATATCAGCATACAGTCTCTCTTTTTTGCTCTTACACATACGCAAACTTTTAACTACTTGCAACATGCCATTACAGCAATTAAATATCCCAGTAAGTAAATTTATACAGTAAGCAAACAATCAATTTTTTCTTTGTGAGAGCTACAAAAAAAATGTAAATTTTCTAGCGCTATACCGTGTCCAGGACAGAGCTGGCCCGTGGTTTGTCTAGAGCACCAAATGCTAGGTTTGGTGACACACAAGTGATTTATTTATTTATTTGTTCTGCTGAGTTGAATTGAAAATTATTTTTAAGTACTGCAGCACTTCTGCTGTGTTATATGGATTTTAAGTAGGTTGTTTCTGTAATATGTTAAGGTTTACATACCAACAAATAAAAGCTTTTTTTTTTTTTACAGGTTTACCAGTGCACATATACTGTATATATACAATTACCTAAAGGATTATTAGGAACACCTGTTCAATTTCTCATTAATGCAATTATCCAATCAACCAATCACATGGCAGTTGCTTCAATGCATTTAGGGGTGTGGTCCTGGTCAAGACAATCTCCTGAACTCCAAACTGAATGTCAGAATGGGAAAGAAAGGTGATTTAAGTAATTTTGAGCATGGCTTGATTCAAGCTGATAGAAGTGAAACTTGGACTGAAATAACCACTCGTTACAACCGAGGTCTGCAGCAAAGCATTTGTGAAGCCACAACACGCACAACCTTGAGGCGGATGGGCTACAACAGCAGAAGACCCCACCGGGTACCACTCATCTCCACTACAAATAGGAAAAAGAGGCTACAATTTGCACGAGCTCACCAAAAATTGGACAGTTGAAGACTGGAAAAATGTTGCCTGGTCTGATGAGTCTCGATTTCTGTTGAGACATTCAAATGGTAGAGTCAGAATTTGGCGTGAACAGAATGAGAACATGGATCCATCATGCCTTGTTACCACTGTGCAGGCTGCTGGTGGTGGTGTAATGGTGTGGGGGATCTTTTCTTGGCACACTTTAGGCCCCTTAGTGCCAATTGGCCATCGTTTAAATGCCACGGCCTACCTGAGCATTGTTTCTGACCATGTCCAGCCCTTTATGACCACCATGTACACATCCTCTGATGGCTACATCCAGCAGGATAATGCACCATGTCACAAAGCTCGAATCAGTTCAAATTGGTTTCAAACATGACAATGAGTTCACTGTACTAAAATGGCCCCCACAGTCACCAGATCTCAACCCAATAGAGCATCTTTAGAATGTGGTGGAACGGGAGCAATTCGTGCCCTGATGTTCATCCCACAAATCTCCATCAACTGCAAGATGCTCTCCTATCAATATAGGCCAACGTTTCTAAAGAATGCTTTCAGCACCTTGTCGAATCAATGCCACGTAGAATTAAGGCAGTTCTGAAGGCGAAAGCGGCTCACACACCGTATTAGTATAGTGTTCCTAATAATCCTTTAGGTGAGTGTATATCTTCTCTACTGCCTATCCTATACAGGGCTGCGGGGATCTGGAGCCTATCCCAGAAGGCAAGGCTCGGTATATCAATGCCAATCCATTGAAGGGCACACACAAAATGGGCAATTTGGAAGCGTCAATTAACCTAATCTGCATCTCTTTGGACTGTGGGAGGAAACTGAAGGACACCCACCAAAGCACAGGGAGAACAGGCAAACTCCACGTGCACAGACTTGAGGCGGGAATTGAACACTCGACTCTGGTGGTCCAAGGCATGCCACCTTTTTTATGCATCAGAAATTCAGCTCATTAGAGCATTAATATTTCAGTGACCTCTCCGCCCATTTTTTAGCTTAGGTACACACGGTTTTCTTAAAGTCACCAGCTTCAAAACAGCTGAAAACAGTTTACCGCACCGCATCATTTATTTACCTAAAATGAGAGTGTGACTGAAATCATATCCGTACTAAAAGCTCTCCGATGTCATTTTACTGTACATCACTGATGTATATACTGTACAGTTAATAAAGTTAAATGACATTAGTAGACCCGGATGGTCTCTGCTTTAATAGCATCAGGAAAGAGAAAGCTTAAAATTTTAAAATTGCACGTGACACAGAGCTCATGTCGATCAGATCAGTGTAGACTGTAACACAAGTACAAGAGTGTCAGAGATGCTGACTGTCTAAGTAAATTCCGATTGCCCATGGTGATTAGTCTTCTCCTTATTAAACTATTAAACCAATTATCCACCCTAATGCATCAGACTGAAAGTCTACCCCGATTGCCCTTAATCACTTTACTGCACGTTAAAAGTCATTTAACGAATATGAGATTTATTTTACTGAACACACACATACAGTACACACACACATACTTATCACTGGCTCCAAAATTCATAACCTAACCTGTCTCTCTAGCTGACTGTTATTAAACAAAGCAGTGTCCTACTGGCCCTGTCTAATTTCAGAAGACATTATAGGCCAAGGAGACAGACGTGTGTGAGTGTAAGTGAGAGAGATTGAGAGAGAGAGAAAAAGTCAGAGAGACCTTGCATGTTGGTATTAATTGACATGTACGGTGCTCCTGAAAGCTGATTAAAGTTGTGAACACTGCAAAGCACACTACACCCTCGAGAGACCCTTCTAGCATTGTTCTAGCACACACACACGTACGCACGCACACACACACACACACACACACACATATACACGCGCGTGCACACACACACACACACACACGCGCGCGCGTGCACACACACTCACACACACGCACGCACGCACGCACGCACACACACACACACACACACACATACACACACACAAACACACATACACACACAAACACACACACAAACACAAACACACACATATACACGCGCGTGCGCACACACACGCACGCACACACATACGCACACGCGCACACACACACACACACACACACACACCCTGCATTCTGGCCCCTTTGAGGTTGTTGCCAGGGATACTGTACATAGAAAGTGCTGGTAATTTGGGCAGAAGCAGCGGGGCAGTGTCACATCCTCACAGTGGGATCAGAGGGGGAGAGAGTGAGAGAGAGTTTGTATAATTATAAGAGAATTATAATTTACTTTTGAAATACAGACTTTTCAGGCATGGCAGTGATTTTTATTATTCATGAGTAGCAATAATTTTGCTATAAAGTACACTCATACTGAACTTTGAAAATAAATAGTACTTATAAATGGAGTGTTCAAGTCAAACCAGGACTTGTAATGTAATATTTAAATACTTCAAGCACAGTATGGTGAAGAAGAAGAAGGCCATACGTCTGTGCATGAGGTGGCTCGTTCCCGTGACCATTCAGTAAATATAATGTCTTATCCTTGAAACTTGACAGATAACTTCTCACCTACTGTATTTGTGAAAGAGAAAATTTGTCTGTTGAAACACAAAATCACTTGCGGATTACAGGAACTCAGCTGGAAGTTATCGCCAAACAGTCCTCACCTCGCTCCAAGACATTTCTACATGTTTGGGCCATAAAGGGAGTTCCTGGGAGGCCAGTGTTTTAGACCTGAAGCTAAGCAGGCAGTCCATTCACAGACCTGGCGTACTGAGAAATCTGTCCACCTTGATGGTAGACAATCACTAGTGAAACACTGGGAAGAGTGCATTAGTGTAGCAGTAAATTATATAGAGAAATAAAAGGAAGTTTTATGCTGCACAATCAAAGGTCCTGGATTGATTTGAACATATGTAGTAAAATAAAGTTTAGCAACCCTTACATTTTTTGTAGTATTTAGTAATTTAATAATAATTATCTATTTCGATAATTGGTGGTTATTTATATTTAATACTTAAATCTGAACCGGAGGGTGCCAATAATTCTATAATTTACTATTACAGAAGAAGGAAAACAAGCTTTTTTGAAAGCTTTACTCTAAGACCACATTTAGGATCACTTTTAGATGGAAAAAAAAGAGAGAAAAAACAACAATACCGTGTAAACCTAAGGAGTGTGAGAGGGATTGAACAGAAAGCATCCAGACTGACATGCTCAGGGTTACAGCTAACTGAAGAACACTGAAAATAAGTGATAGGGATAAGTGAGAAGGTGAGACCGTGCTAATCAGTAAGCCCATGATCAGTGAGCTGAGGAGAATGACAGAACAATCTTCCCCCTGCCTACTTCTGTCTGTGTGGAGAACAGAGTGACAGGTGCATTATGGGTCGCCGTGGGTGGCACATTCAGAGACGGGAAGGGCGGAAAAGATTCAATGATGATAGATGACACCTTCGGAAATAACTGCAGACTCCCTCTGTCTTCCTCTTTCTGCCATGCAAATAAACAAACACAGATGGAAAGACTCAAAAGGTTTCCTAAAGCTCTGTAGTTGAAATCAGTCGACATGATGCCTAAAGAAATAGTCTCAGCTTCAAGGAGCTCCAGAGCTCCTCATGTAAATACAAAATACTCAAGATACTTTTAAACCTTAATATGTATTAACATAATATAACCTTAATATAACTTAACAGGTCAGCACAGATTTGTGATCATTCACACAAGCCAATATGTATAATCAGTTACAAATAGTTAAGATGTGAGGAATTTGATTAGGATGGGATTGGAATTTAATAAACCATAGTGACCTTTCTATGCATATTAAAGTAAAGTGTGGTGTTCCACAAGGTTATGATTTAGGCCCTTTTTTTTTCTTTCCTATATACAGTATATGCTTCATCTGGATACTATTATTCATAAACATGGCTTTTGGTTCCTCTGTATTGCTGGTGACACACAGTTGTACAGTCCTGTGTAAACATCTTGATGCACACCTCATTTATTTATTTGAAATTAACTTATTTGATGTACAGTAGAAGTATGTTTTACTGTGACAGACTGTAAAGTTCCTAATGCTACAATCATTTAAAAAAATGTTGTTTATGTATGTAACAACCTCAGCAGCAGCCTCATTTCCCCTCTCGTCTGTTCCAACCACTCAGCATTCAGCATCAACTGCCTGATCATCTGTACCTGTTTCTCACTGGGTCATGTCTTAAGTTAGATGTTTTTATGCTTGAATGATTCATGGATCACTGTGTTTGGTTGGTTGCCTGTAGGTTGCTTTCCAGTAGTCTTTCTAAAACATATTGTGCTAAATTTCCCTCTGTAAATGTATGCATGTGTTAACTGACTTACATATGATGAATCTCAAATGATTCAATCCCAGTAGGTGAACAGTCAGTAATGATTAATTAATATAATAAAAAACACTTTTTTTTATAATTGCTATAAAATTGCAAAAGGAAATAACTTGGCTCCTTGATGGACAGAGTAATTTCCAGAGTGTGATTGGGTCTAATGAACAAATCCCGAAGTTCAGCTTGGAGAATGAACTGTACTGTATACCAGCAAGGACATTAAATGATTACAGATATGCCACTTTAAATTTTTCAGAAGCAAGGTTATAATCAGGATATGCACTCATGTTTTAGTTTTTCTTAACTTTCTTGCTTGTGGAACTTTTGCAAATGTTTGGTAGCTACGATTTTGTTGATTAGTTGATTTTTCCATTTCTAAACATTTTAATAACGTAATAAGATTTTGTTGAAGTAATTAAAAAAAAGTAAAAGTAGGGTTCTGTATAAAAAGAAAGAAATAGAGTAAAGAAACTGAAACAGTTTAAAATAGTAACCTAATCTCGTCAGACTGACAGCTTTATGGATACTCATTGTCAAGTGCTGCCAGTGAACATCCAATCCAATGCCTGAGTGAACGCCTAAACTGACAGAAACAGAGAAATATTGAAAGCTCAGTGAACAGAAGAAAGAGGAGAGGTACAAAGGTGCTAGGTAGAATTCTTTGTAGTAAGTTTTAGTGGAAAAGAAAATACAAACCTACCTGGAATATAATGTAGGCTTCACTAATACTTCTCTAACTTCATCCCTATTCACCTTATATATAAATAATGTTACTGTAAAAACAAATTCTAGTAGTTACAGATTAATGTTTGTTGTAATCAATTTTTTATACTAAATTTGATACAGAATTCTTAATTTATGAGCACAGGCAAGATGTGTTTACATTGTATTAAAATGCACTAAATATAAATATAAATATTGCTTGGACAAATTATTTCAAAAGTATGAGTCATTATATTAAGTTATATATCATATTATATACTGTATAAGTTATTATATCAACTTATAAGTCATTTTTGTTATCTGGCGGAAAAGAAGAACAGAGATAAACATCCCCAAAAAATCGAATCAAACCTCTTTTGGAAGAATGCACTCTGGTCAGAATAAACAAACCTTAAGTCAGATGAGATACTGGGTGAAGGAATCTAGGGTGACGTTGGGAGGAACCTCAACAAATTTGGAAAGTCGGAGATTGAAAAAGTTGTGGACACATATTAGTACATGAGTGGTTGATTTTATATCATGTTGTTTTATTACTTTTTTACATTTGACCCATACTGACACTTTATTTCTTGAAGAAAACAATGTATTTATTGATGTATATTTTGAGTTTCTCTGTTGTGCCCCCGGGCCCTTGCCTAAAATCCATGGGTGCTGTAGACTGCAGGTGTTTCCTCTGTGGTTCAGCCTTGTTTGCTTGATGCATCCCATGTTTGCTTGATCGGATTGGGATCTGAGATGTTTGGTGGCCTTGGAGTCTCTGTCTGCTGGTGTCTGTGCACAGCAGGTTGTCGTTCACTGGATGTTCTGGTGCCGTTCTCTCATGGCCAGCAATGGGCATGGGCCACGGCATGGGTGAGCCTTGGGTGTGCACGATCCTGGCACCAGTTTGCTGGTGAATACTTGATGATCAATGTTGTTCAGTTCACCTCGCCATGGTGTAAATGTTATGGCTGATCAATGTAAATCAATTAAAATCAATTATCTTTCCACGATGGCCATAGAAATCAGGTTATTAAAAAACATTATTGTTTTAGTTTTCATGCATACAACCAATGCAAGCCTGAAAAGTGTAAAATAAATAAATAAATAAATAAATAAGTCACTTCAATGATTTTCTGCACAGCCAGCCAACCAGGAGTAATGGTATCATATTATGATCTTCTTGATATTATGCCTATTACTTTTCATTATTATTATTTTTTTCTTTAGTTTCATTTGATTCTGTATTTTGGTCTCAAACCTTTCTTCATTGCTGAAACTGTAGATTTTTATTTTGCCTTTCTTTCTATTTTAATAAAAAACAGATCAAAAAGCCAAACTCTGTCTGAGTCAGCTCTTTGTATGTATTAGTTTTTTTTTCTTTTCTTTTTTCTCCATCATCATATCTCAAGTTAGAAAAATTTTTTCAGTTTGGCCCAGAGGTCTGGATCCATACCCAAACATTTATTTAAAAGTATAACTTACAGCAAATGCTGAGTTGGTGCCACTTGGTTATGTGCTGAATACAAAAACACTGAATATTTCTTCATGTATCAGAACGAAGCTTACATGCACTGATGATTTTCCTTTAGTGCAGTGCTTGATCTAAGCTGATTTTGATAAACTACTGACCACGAATGAGCTGCAAAATATGTCAAGTACAGTAGTACGAGGTCTGATTCTGATCGATCTACTATTTGATTTATATATCTATGTAATTTACCCTTTGTAAAAAACAAACTTACGACTGGGTGCTACTGTACATCTAAGCAATCAATAAACTATCCGGAATTTTGGTCAACAGCAAAAGGGAAAAATAACATTTACTTCAACTGTAGCTTCCTCTTTTGGAACATTGTAGGCTTGGGGTATTTAACAAAACTTCCCAAAGGCCCAGCTAAATAAAATCTCTTTCATATAAGCAACTAATCTGACTCACTAATGATAACATTTACCACTTTCAGTGAGGTACAGTATGGTTTAGGTCATGCCCATTAAGGAGACAATTTTTTTTCTAATTGCCTATGGTTGTTTTTGACTATGCATAATTAAACATATTTCTACTTATTAAATCTTCTTATTATATATTATTATGAGCATCATTCGGTCCGAAAAAGTAATGTTTAAAAGGTGTCACATTATTGTCCTGCATAAAGCAAAGAAAAAAACTAAGAAGATTGCTGAAGGTTATGAGCTGTCCAGAACTTTAAAGAATATTGATGAACTTTTAATTTGGTGAAATACATCTGGTAAGTAAGAGCATTTACATTTTCATACACACAATGTGATAAGAACTCTATGAGACTATAAGACTAAACGGTTGTGGGGCTATTAGAAAACCACTTGTTAGTGAGACCAATCAGAATAAAAGACTTTTGCTAGGGAGCATAAAGATTGGACTTCTGAAGCAACTGAAAAAGGTCATGTGGTCTAATGAGTTCAGATTGACCCTATGCCAGAGTGATGGTTGCATTAGCATAAGACAGGCAGCGCAAAAGCGAAGCACCCATTATGCACAGTGTCCATTTTACAAGCCTCTGGAGGCAGTGATATGATCAGGGGTTGCACATCTAGTATGGAGTTTTTATTCCCTGATGGTGAATGCAAATTCCAGGACTCAAACTGTAAAACAGTTGTTCTGGGAATCGTTTTTCTACACATGAACTGACCCCCACATTTCACACTATAATTATAGCTAAATGTGTGTAATTTGCTTCAGAAACAGTTATAGTTCACCTAGTTGGTTTGGTCTGGTGATTGATTGATTTCAGTCTGCCTAATCCTAATCTAGGTGCCACAGTGGTGTAGTGGTTAGCATTGTCGCCTTGCATCTCCAGGGTCTGGGTTTGATTCCAGCCTCAGGCTCTGTGTGCTTGGAGATTGTGTGTTCTCCATTTGCTTGGTGGGTTTCCTTCGGGTACTCTCAGTCCAAAGACATGCAGATTAGGCTAATTAGCGTTCCCAAATTGCCCATAGTGTGTGAGTGCGCATGTGTGTGTGTTTATTTGTACCCTGCCTTGTAACTTACTACAAAGCAACATAAAATATTTTGTCCCCTAAAGAGCATGTATAACGCTTGACGTTTAGGATAAACTGTACAGTATACGTCTTTCGGTCTAACAAAATGGCGGCGGGCGGGATTAACTGGAAACAGAACGTCATTTAGGCTTTATGTTTTTTTTCCTACAAGCTGGTGTTACAGTACAGTTACAAAAAAAAAAAAACACAATTTTACCCCCCCCCTCTCTCTCTCTCTCTCTCTAAGTTCAATCATCATGCTCCACTGCAGTTTTGTTGTAATTAAATGCAGACTGATTTTTTTTTTCTTTTTTCAGAGTAACAGAGTTGTGACAAGGCTAAGAACGAGTTATTCAAACCCCAGAGCTGCTACTAGAGTTATTTCCACAGTTCAGTGAACACAGAAAGGGTTTTGTAGGTCAAAAGCGTAGGGTGCTGAGTTTTGGGCTCTAGCACACCTGATTTAGCTCACCACGTCATGGCCAGCTTTAGTAGCTGTCGATCTGGGGGAAAAAGAAATAATCAGCGTGAATCTGCACCAATGTTAACCAAAAGACAGAACAGACGCGCACACAAACGTAAAAAATGTATGCACACAGTGTGTAAACAAACTCAGCAGCCATGTTACAAGTATGAGTCACGTGCTCTTGCCTTTCAGGCTTTGCCTTGTTTCTCCTCAGTCTCTAGCTTTAGGGCTTTGGGAATAAACTAGATGTAGACCAAGTGTAAGGTTTCATGTCATGCTGTTAGACATTGGAAATAAAGACAGGTGCAAACGCAGATCGTTGTTAATTTTGCATACACGCTGTACGTGTACCTGTAGATGTCAACACTTTAGGACAGTAACAAATGCAAGACTAAGGAACACAGAAAACTCAAACTCAATAGTAAAACCTATCCATAGTAAACACAGATCAGGTTCACGAACGTGTGACTCAGAGAGGCTGATGGAAGCTCTGGTCCAGGATTTTTCCTGGCACACGCACTTCCCTGACGCATACGTACGTACATTTGACATTTTTAGATACCACCTTCTACAGAAACATTAACATGTACAGAAATACACATGCATGAAAAGCAATCAACTGAATCATCCTTCATCACTGGCAGACAGTCCCGAGATGACTAAGAGCGTTTTCACACGTGGACCCTACACAACACACGTCCAACTAACCCGCAGACTGATTTAAGGCTTATTTAGAGAAGGCTGTATTCATCAGCAATTTGTTTGAATGTTAGTAATATACTGTATAGGGACTGTATAATGTACTGTACATCTCATTGCACCTTTCATGTTTGATTAAGTGACATTAGGGATTTATTAGTCACAAGCTATTGCCAGTATCACCTGTACAGTCCTGACATCGCTGTAAGCCATTTCCACATGTTCGGGCCATTAAGAGAGTTCCTGGGAGGCCGGTGTTTTAGACTTGAATCAGGCAGTCCGATCCTGACTCCAGCATACTGAGAAAGCATCCTACCTTGATGGTATCCAAGCAAATATTTTCATAACCATGATCTGTTATTCTGCACAATCAAAAGTAAAAAAAAAAAAAAGAAATTTTTGAAATATGAACAAAATAATAATTATATACACAGGGTGGGCCATTTATATGGATACACCTTAATAAAATGGGAATGGTTGGTGATATTAACGTCMHGTTTGTGGCACATTAGTATATGTGAGGGGGCAAACTTTTCAA
>QMIH01000827.1:23851-45258 GCA_003987875.1 Clarias batrachus | reverse complement strand
TATATATATACTATAATACTTTTGTGTTATTTTGACTTATGACTAAAATTATGGAATGGTGTTAATTGCCTTGGACGACTGATCACTCTGACCACTACTACATCTGCATAATCCTTATGAAGTAAAAAAGACTTTTCACAGTTTTCCTTCCCAGTGCTAACCACTAAGCCATTGTGCCGCCTTCCACATTTCCATATTTAAGTTTTGAGCAATTACATGCAGATTAGCACTTTCAAACAAGCCCATGTCCACATAAATATATAGATAATTAGCACTGCTTTGTTTATTCTGTAGAGGCCCTCAGGGTATGTGTGCCCTCTTACTTACTCAAGTAAATATATCTTAGCAGCAATAATCCCTAAATTTAACACACACACATACTGTACACACATTAAAAACAAATTTGTGTTGCAGGCCAATGAAGTGAAATAATGATGAGTGGCAAACCTTATATGTGTCAGCATTATGTGTGAATTATAAAATCATGTGGCATGAGTAGGAGCAGAGCAGGATCTCTTCGTGTGCGTGTGTGGGAGTGTGTGTGTCTGTGTGTGTGTAAGTGGGTACTTTATTCTACATCTGTACAGTGTAGGAGGAGAATATATAATTTTCCCTCATCATGTCTCACGAAAACCTAGAAAGCAGGCGCCGCAAGTCAGAGGACACCGACAATGCAGCCGATTCTGTTATCAAGAATCAGACATCCAAATTCTATAGTGGACCTTACTGGTTCCATATGATCATTTTTAAACACAACAGCTGCACCAGAGTCAGTTCAAAGACACAAAGGACAGCCAAACAAGCTGTCAATTTGATAAGCCCAACCACAAACACAGATGGCAAGAGATCAGCCGAAATTAAGTTTGAAGGCTTGAAAGGTCAATCCACATCCAGGTCATCTGAAGCAGAATGAAGCGCATACGCTGTGCGCATACAGGCTGCAGTAATGCAAACAAACACTGAAGAAGATACGTACGAGTCAAGGAAGAGAAAACAAAGCGAGGTGCATGGTGGTATTGCATTAATAAGCTTCAATTTGTATAGGCGTCAGCAAGCAGAGTAGCTGAGCGTTTCTTTACTGCCTGTTTGCGGTGATGAATACATTGTGATGTTAAACAGAGATAGATTTCTGGCTGAAGGAGCATCCAATTAATTGTGAGGCTGGGCAGAGCGGTCCATGTAGATGGAAGCCAAAGGATAATCATGATCTACTAAGTTTAAATGAAAGAAGAAGAATGAGACGGAGAAGTGTGTGTGTGTGTGTGTGTGTAGGTGGGGGATCAATCCATCTCATGTAAGTTGGGTGGAATTGTAAAGAAAAGAAATTGATAATGGTTGATTACTGTAGGATTACACCACCTCTTCTTCATCTTTCATACTGCTTGTCCTGTACAGGGTCGAAGGAAGCCTGGAGCCTATACATAATTCAGACAATTCAGAGTTACCAATTAGCCTACTTTGCTAAGTCTAACCAAGTCTACTCCACACACAAAGACCTCCATACAAGGCAGGAATCAAACCCTCAACCCTAGAGGTGCAAGGCCACAGAGCTAACCACTAGTCCAGCACCACCGTATCACACCACAGACTATATAAATAGACAAGCCCTCCATGGTCACCCATGCGTTTTCTGAATAGAAGTTTGGTCCGCACCAAACTTAGCCTTAGCTTAGCTAAAATGCTAAGATTACTCACTCACTCATCATCTATATCGCTTAATCCTGTATTCAGGGTCATGAGTCTATCCCAGGAGACTTAGGGCACATGGCAGGGTACACCCTGAACAGGGTGCCAATCCATCGCAGGGCACAGACATACACACACCCCTTCACTCATTCACACACTACGGACAATTTTTGGGAGCGCCAATTAGCCTAACCTACATGTCTTTGGACTGTGGGAGGAAACCGGAGTACCCGGAGGAAACCCACCAAGCAGGGGAGAACATGCAAACTCCATGCACACAGAGACGGGAATCGAGCCTGGCCGGGGATCGAACCCGGACCCTGGCGGTGCAAGGCGACAGTGCTAACCACTACACCACCATTCCGCCACTAGGATTAATAACATACATTTTATGACAATGTTATTTTGCGTTTGATTGGACTCCATTATTCGTACTCAACACATGATCCCATGCCAACTCCTACATTTCTTGTAATAAGTTAAACTGCAATGATTCTGCTTAGCAGGCAGCTAGCGGTTTGATACCTGCAATGTCGCCATCACTCAAATCAGCCACACCTCTAACTACTGTATGCAATGGTTTTTTTTTGTTTGTTTGTTTTAATGCAATTTGTAAACAGATGAAAAATAAAAAACACTCCTGTACAGTTGTCATGAATGGGAAATCTATCTACTGTATGAACACCACAACTTTATGGGGGTCTCTGGGATTTGACTGACTTTTGGGGCTGAGTGATTATTTGAGGAACTGCATGCTTTGACCCTTTCAGGTTGGACTAATTTTTTTCAGAATCGGAGGTTCCCCCTTGGATTACATAATATTACTACATATATGAAACAAACTGAGCTGGATCATCATGTTTAATCTTGTTTTTGATTAGCAGTGGAGGCATTAGTTTTTTAGATTCCCTCCACTAATCTGCCCATCCACCCATCCAACTTTGCGTCTATTCTATATTCTCATTAGCATCGATCTTAAGAAACGGTGGTAGAAAGTTCTTAGAATTTACTATATATGGAATTATTACTGCAATCACTATTACTAGAACTGAATACATATAGCAATTGATAAAAAAATTTAAAAAATTAAAAAAACCCTCAAGGTCATATCAAGGTCAAATGTCTGAAATAGTTTGTATTCCTGTTGATAGTGGGAAAAGTTATTTATTTATTCATTTGTGTCATGCAGGGTACAATATATTTTCAGGATTTGCCCCTCGACAGCACAAACTCCTTCATCATGAAAAGGCAAATTTATTAAGTACTACATAATGGTAATAATGGAGACTGTAATGTGTCCCTGTAAATGAGCTGCTACTATAAAAATGATAATTAGCTGCTGTTACAGAAGTTTAGTTCTGTTTAGTTACAGAAACTAAATCAACACGTTCTCATTGGTCAGATTGAAGAAATCGACAGAGTTGTGGTATGAAGTGAAATATACAGTAGTAGTCAAGCCTGGGTGCTTAATATTTCAATAATTGAGTATAATAAGGAAACTTTATTATAATATGTAAAATGAGATTGTACTCATACTTTATTTAAAGTCACGTATAGGCTTGTCTTCCTGTAAAGAACAAGGTGAAATCTGCAGTTCTAGACTTTAAAAGTTAAACAAGCCAACAAAGCCAAGCGTGAGACACCAAATCCCACTTACTTAAAGCTTCTTAAGATGGGCCTACCTTCCAGAGTTTAACAGTACTTCTGAGATAAAAGACTTACCACAGCAGGGGGGGGGCAGGGAGTTATGTAAGCCTCAGCTACGGTTTTATCAGCAAAAGGCAGTCGCCTAATTCCACTTGTTTAATGAATTGTTCTCGGGTTTTCAGATAAATGATGAGTTATGTCAGGTGTCGCTTCCGCAGGGGTTGGATTAAAAACTCTGAAGGCACACTGGGAATTTTTTTGCGGATAAAATTGGACAACCGTGGCTTTACAAGATCATCATAAATACAGTAGAAGACCCTGTCACACCTGCCATCAAGATAAGATAAGATAAGATAAGATAAAGCTTTATTCATCCCACAGTGAGGAAATTTCTTTGTTACAGCAGGTAAGAAAGATGTGCAAATAGAAAGTAGGGACAGTACAGTGTATAAATACAAAAGAAAAATAAATTGCACACGTTTCCATTGCACACAAATTTACAATATTGTAACCTTATTGTAAGACATTATAACTATATTTTATACATTGTAACTATATTGGAACTGACTAAAGGGGTGAGAGTCATCTTCTGTACAGTATCCAGGAGAATCTCCAGAAATTAGCTAAACTTCTTTACAGTGGCGGCTGGTCAATACAGGCACCGCCCCCCTTAACGTTAGGCAAAGAAGAATGCTACTTTAACATGTAATTATTTAACATAATTATTTATTTTAATAATGAAATAAAGTCATTTAGTCACAATATTCCGCTGTATTTCTTAATATAATTCATTTGCAATAAAAAAAAATCTAAACCGTATTACGTTCATTTGTATTCGTGTACGCGGGGCGCCGGACAAACGAGTCTCTATGTACGAGTGTCTACTGTATGTACGAGTGTCTATGTAGGCACGTACGTTTTTGAAAAGCATGTGACTTGAGGCTGAGCTCTGATTGGATCTTTTCAAGTCATCCTTGTGGCGCAGCTCTGTGCATCCCGAACCCTCCCACTTTTGTTCTTAGCGAATCAATATTGTTTTAAAATATTTGGGCTCATGTGATTGGACCATTCTCAACAAGTCTTTTCCAGCACTTCTTACGGCAAGCGGAGCTGCTGACTGGATGCGATGTGAGTCAGGCCTTTATTTTATACTAGTAGTAATGATGCGCAGTCATCTGATAAATGCTTATTTACAGGCGAGTATTAAAAGTTTCATTTTAAGTTTGTTTGTGAACCCCCCAAAAAAATGTTTGCACCAGCCTCCACTGCTTCTTTATCAACATGTCCAATCTGTTTCTGTCTGCATTAGAGACATTGCTGTACCAACAGACCACTCCATAGAAACTCCATGTCCTTTCCTATTTAACTGATCATTGTGTCCATTGTTTCCAGCATTGTACGGTACAGTAGTGTTGATGATGGTGGAAATGTTGGCGCCAGTGGTCACATACATTTTAAATAATTGTAGTGTCCTTAATTAGGGTCGCCTATGATCAATTTTAAGATGATCAAGACAAGGAAACTGTCTCTGCCTCATGTCAAAGAAATGCAGTAAGCTCTATCAAAATCCTTGTTGCCCTTGTTTTAAGTGTCTTTAATTTTGTTCTATTTGAAATATTGATCATTACTACAGCGCCTGCCCGCTGCAACACAAATACGCATTGCTGTGCCACCGGTACCTCTTTATCTCCCTGCACTCAGTCACTTTGCAGCCCGGTGCTGTAAACATCTTTAAAATTAAATGCTGCATCTGCACTATTAAGCTCAAATGCAAATTCATCAGAGCTTGATTATTTTTTTACCCGGTCATTATTCCTGCATGTTGATGTTGATATGCGCATACATATATTGTAGAATTAATCACTGGGTAAAGTGGAGAGTATTCGAGTTCTGCTCTTCTCTACTTCCGATGCCAAAGTCTTGCGAAACTTATGATAATAACAATATTTATTATAGAATACATGGAAAACGCTGACTCAGTGACTCAAGGTGACCTGATAATTAATGAGGAGTAAAACTGAGGTACGCCCCCTTCTTACAGTATGTCGCGTTCTCATTCTTTGTGATAAAGCTCGACATTTTTAAGAAAGCCTCAAATGTTTTTCACACAGCTAGACAGTTTGACAGGTGTTGTTGTTGTTGTGGTAGTACCTCTTTCTAGCAGTGTTTCTAAAACAAAACAAGCAAGCATGCTTTTCAGGATCATAATCATAGATTATTGCATGTTGTCATCTGTCACTGCCATGTGAGGCTCGAATTTGCTGTAAAATGATGAAGAAGTAGAAGCGTCTATAAGCAAACATTCAGGTGGCTTCATATTTGAGATACACAAAGGTCATCAGGAAAAACATCACTTTGCGAGAAGAAGGAAGGGAAGTGGGACAACAGTGCTGAGGCTCTCTTTTCGTCTTAAACTTGAAGCCCGGCTGCAAAAGGATGAGGGTTGGGCGTCAGGCTAGAAACCCTACCCCGTAAAACCCAAGTGCTACAGAAATGGCGAGTAGAAACCAGATAACCCACGATGAACATGGACACTCTCTTGTGATGGTGATAGATCAAAGCCTGTCAGCCCTCCATCACCCGACGTGTGGCCCATTCTTCGGAGCAAAGACCCAGTCCTCACCCCTGACCACGGGGACCAAAGGACAGGCCATGCTAGTGCATCACAGCCTGCAGCACATGGCGCCGAGCAAGCAAACAACCCACAGCTGTCGACCCAGCCTCCAAATTCAGATCATGCAAACTGACTGAGCACCCATGGGATATGCCGGTCTATAGAAGTCCCACCCCACAATCCACAACACCTAAAGATCATCCTGATGGCAGACACAACAGCACACCTCCACAGACGCTACAGAACCATTCTTCAAGGTGCTGAGTCGTTCTAGTCTATTAGTCCTGTGCTTGGTGGGTTCCCTCAAGGTTTCCAGTTTCCTCCATCAGTCCGAAGACATGCATAGTTGATTGCCATTTCCAAAATAACCTGTAGTGTGCTTGTGCTGTGTTGGGTTAGCACTGGATCCAGTGTGTACGCTTCCTTCTGCCCTAAGATCCCTGGGATACTCTCCAAGCCCCCTAAAACCCTGCAAAGCTCACTCTTTTAACACACTGCTTTCACATGGTCCAGGTGTGTTAGAGACCCAAAACCCATCAACACCCCTTTCTTTCAGTGCAGGAAGTTTTCATTGATCAGGATTGCTTTAAGCTGTACCCTTAAGACAGTATTGTATTTGTGATTAAGAAAGACTTGAATCAAAGGAAGGATTTATAAATCTACTGCTATAGTCACATTTGCCGAAGGCCCACAGCACTTATTACCACTCCATTGTAACTCTTGAGCATTAAATAGTAAGGTGCAATCAGTCAGCCTTGGGACCTCTAAGACTTTACTGAGCACTTGCATCATTTTCCGTTGTTTTGAGGCTAATAGGCGTCCATCTTTGCCATATCACCAGCACCTATGTCTTCTGTTTTTGCTTCAGAGATTCTGAGCAGAATCAATGCAATAACAAGGTGCAGCACTGCCTCACCTTCTCATGGACGAAGCTATTGGATGAAACTGTAGAGCTGCTAATAGCCTAGGAATGAAAAAATATATATATTACAGCACTCGGAGCTGGTCATGCATGGTTTGGTTTGCACTGTTCAGAGATTGATGCAAATATGCATGCATGGTGACGTTTACCTAAACCAGAAGCTTGTCTCAGTCAAGTTCAAATTTTCTATATGGAATGCTATTTCAAGCCAATGTTAAATACGTTAAAAATATGATTTACTTAATAAATCAGTCGTGTGGTATGAATCCAATTTTCATGGCAAAAGATATGGGAAGCTAGTGTGCAATGTAGGGTGCAAATACCTTGTTCCACATACCAAGTGCACTTGATCAGGGGGTTCAAGAGGGATTTGCGATTCAGCCTTGTGTTAGAAGCTAGTTTTGTACAACCTGTTTTTTGTTTTGTTTCATTTTTCGCTGAAAGTGTTTTCATGGCTGGTTTTTGAATGCGGGTTTTGCCAAGCAGCTGCTCTCCCTTTTTTCCTGTACTACGGATGATAATGACCAACTTTCACCCAGGCTGGCGACCATCCCAGTTAAATGTCCCAGTGCTTTTACGCTCTGTGTCACTTACAGTATATCAGCACTCATGGAATGCCGCTCGATGAAGCCGATTCCTCAGTTTACTGGATTGTGGAACTGTTAGTAATCTAAAACGAACTAATGAAAGCTTCTATAACTTCCCAGATCACAACTATTCTATTCGGTTCTTCCACATAAATTAACAGAAACACTAAACTACAGTAGCTAACTAAGAGACCGAGTTAGCTGGCTAGCGGAGACAAGACAGATTGACCTGACAACATAAATTTACAACATAAATGAACAAAAACTAACTAGCCACCTCAGAGAGGAAGATTATCTACGCGTTTTTTTTTATTTTTAAATACAGACAACAGACAACATAAAGTACCAGTGCGACAAACACAACATAACATACTGTAGCATAAGACTCTATGGGAGGAATTAAGTCTAAGTAAGTAATCTATCTACAGTACATGGGACCGAACATGGCGTCGGACCTTCATGGACTATCTCCGTGCACTTGGTATTTCATGGGACGAGGCCAAAGATGTTGCCGCAAAGCGATCACGCTGAAGAAACCTTGCCGCCCAATGCGCCCAACCTTATATGGGAGGAATCAAGTCTAAGTAAGAAATCTGTCTACAGTATCTATCGAACTATCTATCTTAAACTGAGTAATGTACTGAGACAAATGTGTGTTATAATGGATTTTTTTAAATAGAAGTTTTCATGTATCAGACATTCTCTGAGGAAGAAAGACTCCAATGAATCTGACAGTAGACAAGCAGGCTCATGCTCAGTCTGTATCAGCAGCAGAATTGATACTTTGCTTCCCTGTTGATTTGTGCCGTCGGTGCCAAACAAGCAAACAATGAACTGCATTAAAATTATATTTTCCCCCTGACGTTGGCACAAAGACCTTGAATGTTTGCCTTAGTGTTGAACCCTGAACAACTTCTTCTTTTTTTATTTATTTATTTTTTTCCTGAGGCCCAGTAAGAGCAAGGCAATACATTTATATTTCATACCGAAACCACTTGAGCTTTCCATGTATTTGCTAGTATATTTGTGACTGGGTTGAATTTGCTGAAGGATGACCTTGTTTGTCTGCAAACTTTAGTGACCTCTCTTCTTAGCATTCAGAACTTAGCATTCAGTTTTCCAATACCAGCAACACAAGGACATCCTTATACACTGCAAAGGCCAAAAATGCCTTACAGAAAATAAAACTTAATCCACTGAGTATTTGTATTAGAGATTATGTTCAGGTAAGGATGGTATTGGGGTGCATATGGTAGAACTGTTTAATCTGGACCTCAGGCACAGGGTTTTACACTCTTCCTGTATTAATGTTGGAAATCTTCAGGTTATCCAGTTTCCTTCTAACAAAGCTGGCTATGGACAGACTGGTCTCCCATGTAAGGTGTAGTCCTGCTTCATGCCCAGTATTCTCATGATCAGCAGTGACCCAGTATGAAATGGAGTTTTTACTAAAGATGAATAAATGATGAAACATTTGATGGTATCTGTGTAGGTACATATGCATGTACAGTACCTGGCCAGGTTCGATTCCCACCTCTGTGTGCATGGAGTTTTCATGTTCTCCCCATTTTTGGTGGGTTGCCTCTGGATACTCCGGTTCCCTCCCACAGTCCAAAGACATGCAGATTAGGCTAATTGGCGTTCCCAAATTGCCCGTGTTTGCCGAGTGTGGTTATGTGTTATGGATTGGTTATTTATAACTTGGTGAGTTTCCTCTTGGTTCTCCAGGTTCCTTCCACAGTTTAGACATGCATATTAGGCTATCTGGCATTTCCAAACTTAAAACATACTCAAAGCATAAATAATTTACTCCTACCACATGTGTAAATAGTTCAGATTGCTCCACCTGTAGGATTATAAGGAAACAATGATGTTTTACTGCCTCAAATGCCTCCAAAGTCTTAAAACTCAACTTGACAGTGAGCCTGTGGGTTCAGTGGCTGTGAGCACAAGGGTATAATGTGGGTATGTGGTGTTTCTAACCTATAGTATGTGATTTTCAACTAATTCTTTTTAGGTACTTGTGTAAGAGTGTGTAATGAGTGGGTTTAAGACTAATTCGCTCATAGAGTTTGAAGAAAAAGGCTTTTAATGAGCACAATTCTGCAAGATGATGTAATGCCATAAAACAAGTTTCTGTTGCGCCACTTGGAAGCTTTTGCACTCGGTACAGAATCGTTTATATCTGAGGCTGATCGGGCTCATGATATTAGTCATGACCAATCCAACTGAAAACCAGCCAATTCCAGCCAATACTGTGTGTAACGGTTTCGTATTTTTGCTGCTCAGTCACTGATGTTAATTTAACAAATATATTAAATGCCAGGTTTAGAGGGTTAATGTATTTGAACACCACTGATTTAGAATCTAAAAAAAAAATAGAATGCACAACACAATGATCCTTAAGGTTGTATAAACTACAACAGCAGAAGAACATGTACTTTTAGGCAAAAACAAAAAAAAGGTTAGAGTGGGTAGGAGATCTCTGTAACTGGACAGTTGAATAGAGAGAAAGAGGAGAAAAATATGCCTAGATTTTTCTTTTTTTCTTTTTTTTTTTTCAGTATGACCCTGTGCTCAGTGTGGCCTGTTCTTGGTCTTCTGCTTTTGCAGCTCGTCTACCTAAAGGTTCAACACACTCTTTCTTTCCTCTATGATACAGTATACTGTTTATAAAAGAGGAGTGCTGATGGTCTCACATTTACATCACTATTATGAAGTGGAGGAACCTTGACTTACTCCTGACTTTTGTGTTTCCATTTTTTGGAGACATTCTATGCCGAGCTACCGTATGACAAGCACCATCAATAGGAGAGGAAGAAAAAGCATTCTAGCATGGAGGGGGTGAAGAGAGGGTCAAACTTTAACTTTGAGTGGTGACACAGTGTGCAGGAGATCTGGATCATAGTTGTGTTCACTGTGTCAGAGACGCTAAGGTCCAATCATGTTTCACAGAAAAAAAAATGACAGGCAATTAAGTTAACAAGTCCAGTTCAGTTCTCCATAGTGTAACCCATCAATGGGTGTGCGATCAGTGAGAGAAAACTAAAGCTTCTCAAATTGTGTTCCTGATCATTTCACTGGCCAAGTTCGTCTAAACAAACAATTAATGAGCTTAATGGTAGTTCCAAATTTGTTTATCCAAATCAGACTGTTAGCTTGATGATATGAGGTGCTCCATCTGTGTTATCTTCATTATGACAAACAGATTCAATGATAAACTCCCTTTATTTCTCTATATAATCACCTGCTATCCCAGGATTTCACGAGTGCTTGGATACCGTCAATGTAGGAAGTTCTCTCAGTATACCAGAGCCATGATCAGACTGTCTGAAACACTGGCCTCCCAGGAACTCTGAGTGAGGTCAGGACTGGATAGGGGATGTGGCAGGTGAGTTTCGGTAATGGTCAATTGAATGATTGTGTGTACAGACATAAACCCACAGGCAGATGCATCTGTTTGTCAGACCAGCTAAGATGGTGGATCAGACAAGATCATATACACACATACAAGCAACTCCCAACTATCACATCCCAAATATTCTGACTTCTAAACACCACCTTGATTTGTTGTTTTGTTTCTGCCTGTCCTACAGAGAAGTATAGTGATTTGCCGATCAACCGACCCTTGTCTGTTTCTTCTACTACTACTACAATTTACCCTTGTTTGATTTTGATGGGTATTCTAGTTCAAGAAATCCAGGATTCAGGACTTGAACACAGATACTCTCCGCCCTGTAGATATATATCCATGGTTTCTGTGGCAGTTACTTATGGGGTCAGCTCGACACCAGGTTGTATCTGTGAACTTGGGAGTGAATGACCTTGCTCAAGGGTCGAACACTGGCAGCCCGTCATCATTGGGGCTCGACCGCGGACGTCATGATGAACAATCCAACAACGTAGCCACAGAGCCACAACCTGCCCGCTTTTTCTTGGAGACATTTCTTTAATATTTATTGAAGAGGTCTCAAGTATCAGCACTTTGTCCTTACAGTCATGGTGCTTTGTTTCCCAGCACAGCAAAGTCTCCCTGAAGCGACAGAGGTGTTGCAGTTTTAATACACTCTTCTTCAAAGAACTCCTGGTTCTGATGTACAGTGTAAACGCCCCTTGACCTCTTAATTTAAGGTGAAACCTATTAACTATTAACAATATATTGCTTATGAGCATCTTGTTCTTGTAACATTGTGCAGAGATAAAGTGAGTATTTTTTGTTCAATCAAAATAATTTTTGTTGTTTTCCATAACAAGACACTAATTTGTTTCGTTATGTGCATTCATTTATTTTTAACAGAAAACAAGGCCGAAAGGTTCAGAAGGGTTTCGCTAATTAAATGCATTTCTATTTTTAATTGTCACTTCACGAATTTATCATTTTTATTCAAGTACATTTAAAATGTTTCTTTAATGAATTGGCCTCTACGCTTTGCACATGACTGTCTTGATGTTTTGTAAGAGGTGAAATTGATTCTTTTTTATATTACTTAGCTTGACCTTTCGCTAGTTGCTATGGGAATTTTTGTGCCATGGACACTAGGATCAAAGTTCCCAGGTAGAGTACTGAGCTAGTGTAACAACCACAGACAATATACTGAACGTTCTCACCCGTATGTACATATGTCATAATGGATATGTTCATACAAATTGTATATTCTTTTTATTTTACGATGTTTTTCCTTGTTAATGCACTTTAATGTACAGTTTTTCAGATTCCCATCTGACTGCACTATTCTCAACAGTATACAGTTTTGTGTTGTTGTTTTTATATAAATATAGAATAATTTTACCATTTTATCTTTGTGATTTTTACTCAGCCTTAACATTCTATCTATCTATCTATCTATCTATCTATCTATCTATCTATCTATCTATCTATCTATCTATCTATCTATCTATCCATCTATCCTCCATCCATCCATCTATAATAAACACGGATATCTGTGAAGTAATCTCATGCTTGTTTTAGCTCACTGGCAAACTTGCTTCTGAATTTCTGCTGATGTAGCTTTCAGTACAAGATTGTTTTTCAAAGTTGTATAACAAAGACTAAATTAAAAAACTAGGCTTTTTTTTGGGGGGGGGACTTAAATAAACTAAGAATAAGAACTAAGAATATCTCTGATTTGTGTCTGCCTTCTTTATTACTTTTTTTTACACAAGAAACAACACAAAAAAAATCAGATATGATTTTACTGTAAGGTCTATGGTATATTTGAAATTATCCACAACATAGTGTGCTGTTGTATATCTTTCTATGACAGCATAAAGTATCCTCACTCATCGTCTATACATGCATTTAAGTAGGAAATATAGTTAAGTAGGAGTACAGATATTAACTGTACTTTTGAGCGGAGTAAAAGTAAAAAGTAAAGTACCAATACAGTATATTAAATATGTACTTGGTACATATTGGTACTGTATGGACAGTAACGAAGTACAGTTACCTCTGCTAATAATTGTTGTTTCTTTTTCAGCTGAGCCCATCATGTCATCCAGTCGTGTCGTTTAGGACATTGCACCAATAGTTACCAATATTTCATTCCTTTATCAACGAATGAGATATCATCAGTTTAACCACTGATTTTTATAATGTTTTTTGTTGTTGTTGTTGTTGTTATTAATACCGATAATAAACGGCTGCTCCCTTAAAAGCATCTATTTTTCTCTTGCATGAAGTGGTGTACACCATCCCCATCCCCTGTAAATAGGCTGTTACCATGGAAACAATAACACGATCAATGTTAAGTTAGACTTAAATTACAGTGGAAATAACTGTCAGAGCTGCTTATAAGAAATGAATCTGACCAATCAGATTTGAGCATTCAGTAATGAGATTTCAGGCTTCCTGCCATTTCTGTAGGATATCAAAGAGAAAGCTGGGCTTACAGCGGAATATTGAGCACTGCTTTTACTCAAGACAAGATGGTGCAAATCACATCACGATATACTTCACGATATGGAAGTTTCAAAATAGGACACAGAGGACACAAGGCTTACAGTCAGTAACAGCCTTGTTTGCCGAGGATTCAAACTAGTGAGACAAACTGGTCACTCACTGTGAAAAGCCTGCAGCATGTGGATATGGTTACTGAGCAACGGGATTATGCCAAGATATTCGCTAACGTTTGCATTTTAAAGCAGGCAAAAGTAAGTAAGTTTTACCATCATGCCAGATTCTTCCACGTGATCTGAACAGTATATGAATGAGGTAGACATGACACTGATTTGTCATGACCTTTAGCAGCTCATTGGAACACATTTATCAGACACAAATTAACCTCTCACACTGTACAACTCTCATGCAAATTAGCCATGACAGAAATAATTGTCAGTGGCAGCAAAATGGTGTCAAACCTCCTACCGCGCTCATCTTTAAGACACTGGAACGGACAGAGGACAGGAACATTTTTGCAAAACTAGGCACAGGACTGCTTGTATTATTTTATTTTTTTTCAGCCTGAACATGGTTCCGTCTCCTGCTGGACATGACGGACATCCCTATTAAATCCGTTGACCTTCTACACGAACTGAACTCAACCGATATTTCTTAATAAAAAAAAAGATCAAAGAAAATATGCCACTTTTAAACAATAGTGAAATCTGGATAATGTAGAAAATAGAGTGCTAGCTCATTTATTACAGTACATCAGCCTTCCTGTTATGATTCTCACTATTAAAAACAGACACACTCACTGAAGAGTGCTGTCCTATATCCTGAGGCGTCTACTGCGTTCATAAATCAATCCCAGCTCCATTATAGCCGTCTGATCTGATATGATGGAAGGAGCTGCACCTTGAAGTTACGACTTGCACTCCCGAGGTGTTTCGGGAAAGATCTCCCTTTCGTCAAGGGCCCCAATGCTTCAGCGCATCCCTGAACCTCAATTCGTCTAATGTTCATAGTATAAGACACATTGGATTTGTATGTCATGACAGATCACGTTCATAATTACAAGAGACTTCTATCTGACTCGAATGTGGATGTATCTGTCCAGAGGGATTTGGTAGTGGTGGCCATAGGCTCAGGTAAGGCTCTAAATTGTTGATTTGGTGATCTGAGGATATGAGTTCAAGCCCTGCCGTCGGTGGTTGCCACACCCCACTGCAAGCCGTGCTGGTCTCAAGCCTGGTTGTAAACTAAAACTAAAAAAAAATGGCCGGGTTGTGTCAGGACGGGTATCCGGTATAAAACCTGTGCCAAATTTTGTGCAGATCAGATGGTTCGCTGTGGCGACCCCTTGGTGGGTACAGACAAAAGAAAGTTTGTAGAAGGACGAAAGCCAGACGCCTCGCTTTAGCAGCTATTGCAGGCACTGTTATGAAAACCCCATCTTGCCAATCCAGACTAATGATGTCAGCACGCCATGCATGTACATGAGATTAAAGTCACATGACCACATCACTGACCATTCTCATCGAAGTCACATGACAGTGTATCAAATATGTATCCGATCTAGGATTGGTGTGTTCAGACAGCCCTGGAAAATCTGATCTGTGTCACATTAAGGGAGAAAAAATAGTTTTGAATTGAGTCACTTCAGGCTGCTAATGTGAACATCACCTAAATGTGCTGTACAATGAATACTATATCATTTTTCAGTAACTTTATTTCCAATAAACACCAAATACAGGCTAGCTAAGTGGTAACTTTTAGGACTAACTAATGGGTCCTGGTTTTTCCTATGAATTAAGTAGATGGAAGCAAACACACATCTTTATAGATAAATAACCCCAGCTTGCAACCTGCTCATTCTCAGATACTGATGGACATGTTTGGCAAACGCCATCACAGTCATTAATAACTGAGTTACCTTAAAGATTTACTGAAGGCCAGGACAACCTTACAAAAAGCCACTTACAAGACCAGTAAGTTTTTTTTTCCCCCCATTATATTTATCATATATTGTAAGGTTTTATAGTACCTTATTGGGATTATTATTAAAGGAGGAAGAAAGCAGAAGCTTAGAGGCCACATTAATGGAATCAGTAGCAGGTGTCATTAAGGGATGGCAGTACTGTGTTAGGAGAATAAATGGGTTACCATTTAAATAGAATACGTCGAAGATATTCAGTCTGCGGAAAAGCAAATGGTGTGTGAACCTGATATTGAGATATATTTCAGTTATCAAGATTAATTTTTACTTTAAAAAAAATAAATAAATGAATAAAACAAAACAAAAAAGCCTGGAAAAATGGTTCAGACCTTAAAATGTGAAGATTTTAGATATTAGACAGAGTTCTTTTTTCTTTACTGTAATGTACACTGCTAACATGTACCATGTATACATTATTTAGGACTATATTTCTGTACTATATTTCACAGCACCTCAATTGTTTGGGGGACCAATCTCACCTCCAGTCTGCGTGTTTTGAGATTTCATGTTCTGTCTATACTTGGCAGGTTTCCTCCCACACTCCGAAGACATGCAGTACTAGTCTTGGTGTTTGGCCTAATTGGCATTTCCAAATTGATAGCAGTTTATTTGTGAGAGTGTGTGTGTGCTTGTCCTCTCTGTGATGTCTTGCCACCCCCATCCATGGTGTACACCACCTATTGCCCCAAGGTCCTTAGGAGAGTCCCCATGCCTCCCATGACCGCGTACAGGATAACGGGTATTGAGATTCAAAGAGTGTGAGAGAGCGAGAGAGAGTAATTTAATCATTTCAAGTAGGAATTTCCATGTAGCATACTGTATGTTAGCAAAACACATGACTTCTACTTAATGCCTAATTCAATTCAATTCAACATTATTTATATAGAGCGTTTAACACTGGATGGAAAAATCAGCTTTATGGGAATAATAGTTTCCAGATATAAATGAAAATGTACAAAATATATTGTTGATTTATACGTAAATATCTACAGGTAGCTCAGATTAGGTTTTCCCTAACGAGCAAGCTGGAGGTTAGACAACATGATGAAAAAACATGAAACCCATCCTCATTTGAGTAAACCAGATAAATGCGACCATAAATTAAACTATTCATTAAGTATGTGTTCTTTGCTCTAAGGTTAAGGTTAACTGTTCCCTGTGGAAGACATGGGTACAAAACTCATTCACTGCAACTTCAGTCCTAAAACTATAAGAGCGACTGCAGTCATAAGCCATTATACAATAGCAAAGCTCACTCACTCACTCATCTTCTATACCACTTTATCTTGTATATGGGGTTGCAGGCGGAGTGGAGCCTATCCCAGGAGACTTAGGGCATGAGGCAAGGTACACCCTGATGGGGAGGGCACAGCCATGCTCATTCACACACTATGGGAGGTTTGAAAAATGCTAATTAACCAAATCTGCATATCTTTGGACTGTGGGAGGAAACCAGAGAACCCAGCGGAAACCCACCAAGCACGGGGAGAACATGCAAACTCCATGCAAACTGATTCGAGGCAGGAATCAAACCCAGACCCTGGAGGTGTAAGGCGACAGTGCTAACCACTACGCCACCATGCCGACCAATAGAAAAGTGATCGGTTTGACCTGGGCGGTGGTCGGCACCCAGGGTGTTGGGGAGGCTATTTCATTTTTCACTTTTTCAATATTTTAAAGCTAGTGCTTCTGTATGACATAGGTGGTCTAGACACTTTTAACAAATTGAGTCTAAAACAGCTTAAGCCTTACGCAGCTGAGCAACCCAATTCTGAATATGTGTAATGTTCCTCATGTAAAAATATAGACTCAAACCACCCACTCAGAATATATTAATATTGAAATATCTGCGTATAGGCAGGAATGCACTACGTTTGCTCTACCTACAGCTGTTTGAACATACTACATGGCGTTTTTAATGACCACTAGTGGACGTGTGTGTGTGTGTGTGTGTGTGTGTGTGTGTGTGTGTGTGTGTGTGTGTGGTTGGTAGAATGACAAAAATGAACATCAGTAATTGTTATCTTGTCTCTCCTCTTATCTGCCCCAATCAATTAATTTAATGGTTGTTAGCAGGACAGGACTACTAAAGCTAAGGAGACACAGCCACACAATGGTCGGATGCTGAGTAGCCTTTATTTTCACAACGCTCAGCTCAGGGAGCGTTTAAAAGCTTCTGAGAGGAACCTGAACTAAGCTCAGATAGATTTCCTTTAATAAGTAAAGGGGAAAAAGATGAGCCAATGCGCTCAACACACACACACACACACACACACACACACACACACACTGAAAGCAAAACAAGGTCTAATTAAGTGAAGTCCTAAACACACACGCACACACACACACACACACACACACACACACACACACACACACACACACATGGATGTACAGAGAAAACAATTCTCTCTTTTTAAAAGATGGTGAAAAGCAGACCGGATAAGCAGGACCACATCGAGTTTACTATTGCATTTAGATTCTGCATTCGGCAGATGCTTTTATCCACAGCTGTTTACAACCGGGGCAAATCCAACATTATAGTTCATTAATTCAGTTAAGCAGCAGTGGATTACAAGTCTAGCTCGAGTACCCTCTCTGGCAATCTGGTCAGAAGTGCAGAACTATGAGCGATGAGGAAGCCACGATACAGCACGTGGACCATACAGGGTTAGGACCTTGCTGAAGGGACCAACAGTGGCAGGGTGGTGGAGCTGGGGCTTGAACCATTAACCCTCTGATCAGTGAGCCAGAGTTTTAACTCCCTGAGCTACTACTATCACAATGAGTGGCGTGCTCGTTACCGCTTCACCACACAGGTGCTATAAAGGAGGCATGGCAGTGGTGGGATTTAAACACATGCCTCCGGAGAGACTGGAGCCTAAATCCAGAGCACTCAGCCACAATGTTAGCTCCAGAGTGGTGCAGCAGTAACAAGCTTGCCACTCGAGGAGATCGGATCCATCAATAGCTGTACTCATTCAGGGACTGTGGTAGGTCAGATGGTTCAGGATCTGGTTTACTGATCAGAAGGTCAATGGATCAAGGCCCCAGCTCCACCATACGGCCACTGTTGGCCCCTTGAGCAAGGTCCTTAACCCTGTGTGCTTCAAGGGTGCTGTATCGTAGCTGAACCATCACTTATGGTTCTGTTTCTATCGTTAGGGGCCACTCTCAAGAATGCAATACCAAGCGAGGAAGTAGCATAGCAAGCTAACTTTACTAAAAACGTCCTGTCATCAGAGGGTCTCTGTTACTTCAAAATTGCTTTTTCCCATAACATTTCCATACACATTTATTCATGCCAACTAGGAACCACAAGTGTAAAGGCACGCAAAATGCTTCTACACAATCTGACTGCTTGTGTAGAAGAGTTGGGGTGAGAATCTCTCTGCTATGTTGTAACTAAAATGCACAACACTAGTTTATTCCAACATTAATGTATTCGATGCAGCTTAGAACATATATTTTCTTAAAAAAAAAAGCTCGAGTCTCAGCTTGAGTGTTTATGGTGACACTGCTAATAATTAAATCTCCATATAGATCAAGCATTGCACAATACAGTTTACGAACTCGTACCTGAAAAGAGTGCGAGGACAAAAAAATAAGAGAAAGAAATAAAAATAGAAACTTACAGTGGAGAAGTTGTGGGCACCGCATGGTTCTCCGCGAAACTTGCAGGCAAGCAGCATGTCATCCAGCTGGTGCCCGAGACGGTCGAGAAACTCGAGGCTGGTTCCAGGGAAGCGGCGTGGTGGGAGAAAGAGCCGAAAGTCAGACAGCTTGCGAAACCAAGCAAGACGCTCATCACGGAGCAGCTCTAGCACTAGCGGGCGTGCTGTCCCATTAGCGTGCAGCAGGCCCAGCCAGTGCCCGGCAAAGTACAGGTCACTCTTGGTGAGGTGTGGAAGTCGCACCGGATTGTTGTTGCAGATAGTGATCGTGGGAAAGTCAAGCTGTCGTGCCCATTGCGTATGCACTCTGGTTGCTGTGGGCAAAGCCAGCCAGTGCAGGATTCGGTTCGAGGACCATGACAGCAGCAGGCCCAGCGCAGTACACAGTGCCAGTGTCCACAGAGCCCGTCGGATCGGTGAGGAGGCTGGGGAACAGGCATGGCGCAGGCCATGCAAGCGGGTACGGAGCGCCAGGGGCAAGCGGCGACTGCGGCGATGGGGCACTTGACTGGGCACCGAGGACGAGGACCGGCGAGGGCGCGGGAATTCCCGAGCCATGAATGTCCACAGTGTTGCTAGAGCGGCACAGGGCACGGCTTCATTTTCTAGCCAGGATGCCGTGCCAGGAGAAATCATGGGGCAGCAGGCAACAAGCAAGAGGGTGCCCAATGGATAATAAACCCACAGTACCTAATGCCCCCAAATTACCCTAAAATCTGCTAGTGCTCCGAATTGACATTGCCATTGACTTTGACAGGGGGGTCAAGTTGGTTGCCTACTGCCTATACATTTTATCACATGACCTTTACACTGCCCCTTTCACTCACACCAGCAAGAAAATCAGACCACACGATTCCAGCTAGAAAAAGCCCATATGGTCCAGTAGTGGTGTAGAACCAGAAGCTTACAGTAAACTGCTGTTATCATCTACATATTATTTGTGAATCTATATTACCAGGGGATCTATTGTTTATCACTTTAGCTATTAACACGACAAAGTGCATCATTGACAGTTCATCTAGTGCTCAAATCCACAGGCGTAAGAAAAGTAAAAGCTCTTGCATCTAGACTCAGAGGACTAATATAGTGACACGGAATGCTCCCTGGCAACACCAACACTCTCTAACCTATTCCTCTCTCTTTCCCTCTTTCTGTCTCTCTTCCTGCCCTTGTATCTTTCATTCAGTCCCCCTATTTAGCATGTCCTGAGGAACCGTGTCGCTTTTTAACTCTGCTGAAAGACAGCCTGTAGGCTAACGCAAACACGCAGACACACAAAGATACAAAGACGGACGCGGAGATGGAAAGTTTGAATGAAGGAATGAGAACAAGAGACAAAGACGAGGGGAAAGGCATACAACTCATTGAGCAGAGGAAGAGTGCGATGCAGAAGGAGTAGTCCAGGCTGTTTCGTCCATCCGTCTTGTCTGTAAGAGAGATCCTCTGACTGTGCTCTCCGCACTCTCCATCCGTTTCCCACAGCTCGACCCACAGTGCCACTTCTGCCGATCTCTGATCCTCACTTAGAGACCCTTAGAGTCCGGCTTCCTCCTGCCGCTCTCGTGTTTGTTTTCTCACTTCCATCTGTGCCATCTGTCTCTCTCTCTCTCTCTGTCTCTCTCTCTCTGTCTCTATCCTTTTCTCCTTCAGCAATCTTTATGCACTACCTCTCCTCCGCTCTTCTCTTTCTGCCCTCTCCTGTGAGCGAACGAGGACAGCTGCCTGGTGTGAGAGGGGAGGCTGCACTTCACACTAGCTCACACACACACACACACATATATACCGCTTGCAGAGAGCTGACCGCCACTGATGTGAAATCTGTTTGGACACGCTCTCCTTTTGCTTTTTTTTTCTTCTGTTCTTTACTTCCTCTGCATCAGCAACAATCGTGAGTCATGAACAAGTATTTCATACTTCAACACATCACACAGCAATACCAAATTCATCAACTTGCCTTTAAGCCACGCCTCCTTGTCATGTCAATCAAAAAGGAGTCCTGCCTTGCTTTCAAAACTCAGTCCGTGCTTTGCTGGTTCAAAGCGATGCAAGTAGCTTTTTTCTTCTTCTCCTCCTGGTGTGCATGTGTGTGTGTGTGTGTTTGATTGTGTGTGTGTGCGTTCACGTCCTTGCTCTGGTGCCTCAGCGATCCGCTGCTGCCGCTGCACTGTGTTTGGTGATATGTTTTCACTGTTCTTCTCCTCCTCCTGCTCTTGTCCGTGTTCACACTGCAAGCGCTTCTGTCCGTGCCAACTCTCTCTCTCTCTCTCTCTCTCTCTCTCTCTCAGTCTCATTCAATCATTCATGTTGGCTGTTCCTCTCTCCCTCCCTCAATTCCTCTCCACAGTCCCCTTTTATTCCTCTCCCTTGTTTTTACCTCTATTTTTTTCTGTTTTTTTATTT
>QMIH01000827.1:5263-23833 GCA_003987875.1 Clarias batrachus | reverse complement strand
ATATATGTGTGTGTCTATATATATTCTTACTGTCCTATTATTACCAATTCCATTTTCTACAAAAAACCCATACATACATACATGGAAACACAGATGACTTTCACGCACATGCACGCGGATGAAAAGTTGAAAGACTGTTTTTGGTGAAGATGAAGAGAGAACATCAAAGACAGAGATGAGCCAGTTTTAAATATTTAGACACAAGCGCAAGAATGAGTGAAAGAAAGTGCCACAGCTTGTGATCGCTCGTAGTATGTCTTCACGATGAATTTTTCACGCCGTATGTAAATTTTAAATAAATAAATAAATAAATAAATAAGTAAATAATAGAGTCCTCTCTCTCTCTCAGTGCGTGGCATGCTTTTTCACTCTATTGTAATTCTTATTTTTAATGTATTGATCCGAAAGACACTTTAATCCAAACCAAATCTCAGCTTAGATCTGTTAAGCCTGTTACCATGTTAGAAATAACTATATTCCCAACAATCGACCAAAGGCAAACAACTATTTAACATACAATTTAACATTGCTGTTCACCTACCCTGATTTTTGATCAGCAACCCTGATGAGTTGTCTATTAAGCTACATTTAAACTGATAAGCGATAACATTAACACCACAAAACATCAACACATGAACGTTGATTATAATTTATATACCAGTAAACCGGTGACAGCATCATGGGCACGCAAAGCTCATTTACTCCTGCAGGCACCAAAGAACAGTTAGTCTGGTGCAATCCTACAGAAAAGCCATTGCAGAACAAAATCAATGAAACAAAGTCAATGCTGGATATGATAGAAAGGTACCAGAACACTCAAAGCACCCAGAGCCCAAGGCCACCAACCCAGCCTCCAAATTCTCCAGAACTCAATCCAATCCACAGAGACATCCTCCCAGCATCCTTGTTCCAGACACCATAGCACACCCCCAAATGTCTTCTGGAGTCATGCTGCTCCAGTGGCACAAGTTGACCCTACAGAACACATTAACACTAACACATTTACATTTACATTTTCAGCATTTGGCATCGACTTTATACACCCACTCACAAAAGTGAGCACACCCCACTAATTTCAGCAACTATTTTAGTACATCTCCTCAAAGGACAATAATATAGAAATGAAACTTGGACATATTTTAGAGTAGTCAATGTGCAGCTTGTATAACAGTATAGATGTACTGTAAGTTGAAAATAACTCAACATATTGTACAGCCATTGTTGTCAAAATATCTGGCAACAAAACTGAGTGATAACAGCTGCACATCTTTAACCATGCAAAGTCACATGACCTATTCATCAGGTTCATGTGTTTGTCAGTGGCCGAGTACGTCTCCAGACCTGAATCGTACTGAGCGAGCACCTGAGGCGTGTCCTCAAGCGGAAGGTGACGAAGCGCCATGTTTCTAATGCTGCGTCCAGCAGCTCCGTGATATCATTATAGAGGAGTGGAAGAGGATCCCAGAAACAACATGCGCATCTCAGGCCCAAACCCATAACAATGGTGCTCATACAACATAATAACACTTTGGACACAGTTTTGACATGTTCACTCAGGGTGTACTCATTTGCATTGCCAGACAGTAAAGTCTGCTTTTTGAGTTTTTGTTAGAGGACAGTAAATCTGTAAAGCTCTACAGTATATCCCATTTTCATTTCTATAGTATTGTCCCTTGAGAACATATAATAAAGTGGTTGCAATAATGTGAGGGATGTACTTGCAGTTTAGGGCTAAAGGTCTTGCTTGAGGGCCCAACAGCGGCAATTTGATGGTGCTGGGGTTTGAACCTGGGACCTTCCAATCAGTATTCCAATACCTTAACCACCCCTGCATACTGAGCTTAATGCTTTGCACTGTAATGTTAGAGCTGATCAGTGTACAATACATGGACAACCTTTTTTCATCTGTGGCAAACATGTACAGAAAGAATATACTGACTTTTTCTGACAAGGGATAAATGGCTAGTTTTATCTACTGTATCATCATCTGTTCTGTCAAGGTCTACCCTTCTACCCCTTCCAGATTGTTGTGTTTCCATGATGCATTTTTATTCTGGCAGGTTATTATTCGGATTATTACTGAAATATTACGTTCTATGTTGATGCACCTAATATCTTATTCGGAAATAGTATCATGTTTTTGATTCATTAAGTCACAAGCCCTGATTTACAGTATGTGTTTTGCAGTATGTGTTTTTTTTTTTTTTAAAGTTCCGATGCTCTAAGGATCTCTCCGGAGCATGCACATCGTTCAAGGTTAACACCATTTTTAACCACCGTATGACACCCTGTATTTAAATCATTCACAGAGAAATTATCTGGATGAGTCACGGTCATAGCGGGAGAACAGAAATGTCAAACAACACTTAATCTGCTGTATGCAGCCCATCTACACTTAATCATGAACCCTTACCAACAAACATTACACAAATTATATACTCTACATAGGGGAAAAATATCCTCTTCAAATTGTATACGTCATACTGTAATAAAAAAAAAAAAAAACGTTTTATCATTTAAGGTTGCACATTTTTTTTTAAACTTGAATTTCTTTAGAGTATGTTGTTTTTAATAATTATCAAATAATATCAGTTAATATTTGTGCAATAAAGATGATTTTATTGATGAAAAAGACCTTTCCCTTTTTGTTCACCCATTTTGAACCTCCAAGTTTGGCATTTTTTTTTATCTTTAACTAAAAATTCTGAATCTATTGATTTCCAATGCTTTCATTTTATTTGTTCACTTGATGAACCTTTATGCACAATTATTGCTGTATTTCATCTTTATTGGAACACATTAAAAACAGACAATGGTTGTGACCAGACTCGTTTAGTACATGGCTTCTTAATAAAAAGACACAAGTGGAAAGCAGATAATGGGCCTTGCCAAACAGCAGTGTATTGATAAAACTCGTTGCCATGCTTCATTTACTGTACCAGTATCTTAGGTTCCCTTCGGGATTCTGGATAAACAGTTGCTGGAATAAACTGTCACAATCTCTGATTTGATTTGGCCTAACTTATCATGACAGATAACACAGAACATAATGTGATTAAAACTGAGAGGTGCCTTAAGTAAGCCAAAAGTTCTAAACCAAATGAATTAGCTCAGATGTCAAGACCGAACAATGTGTACGAGCATGTTAGCAAGACACAAAAAGCCCTTAACAAAATTGATTCCGTACAAAGTCTGGTAAGAAAATCCACAGAAGATGAACAAGATCCATGGTTCACGTGCAACCGCCTGGTGAGTGGCTCACAAGAGCTTTGCTGATTAATTATTGCACAAAATTAATTGTTTCACAAATTAGTAACTCTATACTCAATCCCAGAGATGAGTATTTCCATCGACCAGACAAGTTCAAAGTGTAAATATTATGCCAACATAAAACAAGCCAAACCTTGATCCAAGACATTGGCATGAAAAGCAAGATTATTCCTCTGACCCTCCAGACAGGCCCAGGTGATCCATGTGAAGGTCATGGGCAGGGTCTGTTGACTTGATGATTAAGTTTTGAGTCTTTACTGTACCCCAAATTCAAAGAGCTAACCGATTAGCAATTGTTACATAAATACCCAGGTTTTAGATCTGCCAGGGCAATACATAGTGGACACTTCTCAAGGTATGAGTTACTGATTTTGTCTGGGGTTAATAATTTGGGGAGTAGTTAATAGGAAAGGAAGCAAGTAGCCAAGGGGAAACCATGGGACCTGAAGACCCAATCTATGCAGAACCTACATGGCATTGCAAACATTCATGCTTGTGTACTGGTGTGTTTGTGCCACCATGCAATTACACCACCAAATTGCACAAATCCACAAATTACTTGAATAAAAGTACAGTAGACCTCTCATAGGTCAAGTAGAAGTCCTTCATTTAAAAGTAAAAGCACAGATATCTTTTGTGGACAAAAAAAAAAAGCAAAACATATCTTCTAAAAACTACTCAAGTAAAGAACAGAAAGAAAGAGAAATATGTACTTACTGTAAGTACAGTAACAAAGTAAATACCTTTCACCTCTGCTCAGTTTAACATGTTGAAATCCGCATATCTCAAGTACAGCTTAAAAATAAACCTACTGTATTTTAATTCAAAGCAAGTTATATGAGAGAGAGAGAGAGAGCGACTGGCAGGGCAATAATCAGTTATGCATCTTTTAATAATCCATGCACACAGTTTATTAAACCAAGAGCATGAATTAAGCAATCTGCATTCAGTTCAGTTTATTAATCTGTGGCTCGCTACCAGGTGGACCCATCACAGATGCTGCGGTCTACATCACCTTGACGTGCAGTTATTTTTTCTGCCGAGATGCACGCAGAAGCATCAATCAACCTTGATACTATATCAGCAGGATACTGTGATCCATGATATTTCTTTTGACATATATTTATTGCCTTGATTTTGTGAGTTTAGATAACAGTGAAATGTGAGACCTTATGAAAATAAATAACAAGTATGACGGAGTCAACTACAGAGATGGTAGATCTGTCACAAAGTCCAAGATGCTGTAGGGATATAAGTGGAATGTTATTGGTAGGATTTACAGTAGAAATGCTGGGGTATGAATGGAAGCTTTTTGGGCTTTGCAGATGGAACATATCCTCTATCAGGGAAGACCATCAGAAACAATGTCTGACATTTTGGTACACTATGTTTATCTTTTTAAAATACATTTCAGTGGCTCAAGATACAAGAAAATATATTGTATATTTCACTACCTACAATGTTTTTGCGAATGTTTGGGAATTAGATGCTTGGACACCATTGACGTCAGACCTTTACAACACAGAAACGATTCTATTCTAGACTGGAAATGGCAAGTGGTTTTGGAGGATGTTGAAAGAACCTCGAATGGACATTTCATTACTTATTTGCAGTTGTTTTGAGCCTTCAATATTTAATACAAGAGTGAGTCCTCCATCTGTCTTATGAACAATGAAAAGGCCAGCCAAGTAGGACCTATCGGTCCATTCTGAATCGCCTGTATACAGGCATGTAAGCATTTTTATTAAAAAAGTAGAGTTGACATGACCTTGCCAGAAACCTTACATATGGACACACCTCAAAATTCTTAGTGACCAGTGTCACTAAATTTTAATTTAGGTTATTATACCTAACAATTGGAAGTATGCTGTGTAAGATAGCTTGGCAGATTATTTAATCATTGGTTTTCATATTCTACCCCCGGTCTAGCCATCTGTTCATTGGTCTAATTAAACCGAGATTTTAGGGGTATGAACTCCCCAGTGGCAAAAAGTCTCTGGGAGTGTCAACTTTTCAAAATGTTGTTAGATCATGGTGAAAGCCAATACTGGTGGCCATAAGATGCCTGTCATCTGAAGTTAGTTCTGCACCAGGTTCAAAGAGCAAAGATTTTGAAAAGATACAATGCTTCAGTTTAAGCTTAGACCATGAGACAATAGAATCTGCATGAATTCACCAAGCTCAAGTATTCCTTATTTACTGCAGTACCTTTTATTCCTATGGCATGTAGATCAGCAACAAACTTCCTGTCTTTGGCCTGTTTTGGTAGGGCGCCCCAGGTCTGCTCTCGTGACCCTGTTGTCTTTGGCTGTCCTCCCTCAGGTGTCCAAAAGACAGCTGAGGTTTTTTGGGGTCTTTCGACAAAACAGGACTTACAGTTTTCACTTCTCATGACAATTCCGACCATGCTTTCTTGTTGCCATTTGTTGAGAAGGTCCTGATTGGTGAGCTTGCGTCAGCTTGTGTTGGTCTTGCTCAACTATCCTCCAACATTCTGACCCATACAGCAGAAAAAAAAGTATACCACTATTATAAAGTTTGAGCTTGGTGTGTATAGTGTGATGTCTTGCTCTCTGGACATTTCTATTCTGGAGTCCCAGACAGTCTATTCTGGATGTCTTTTTAGGCATCACCATCAGTTGTTACAATGCTGCCGAGGTATGTAAACTTGTTGGTACAGTAAATGGTAGACTTTGAGTCCTCAGTTTGACTAGTATTACTAAAGTCATGACCTCAGTTTTTCTCAATCTGCCCTGCATATTTCTGAAGTTGATCTTATCTTGCATACTGTATGTTGCTGAATGTGTGTAAGAACACAGCCATCGAACTGCTTGTCTTCCTGCAGGGCAAAAACCCAAGCAATTACATTTTGCTAAAATCTAATACATTGTTTGAAATAAATAAGTGGTCGCACAAATATGATGTGTTTTACCACTGTTGGCGCAAGCCAAAGACGTATCGATGTGCACGTGCGTGCCGTTGCAGTGGACAAATGTGTCTACATTAGAGTCAGTTAAAAGTCACTTGTAATTATGAACGTGAACTGTCATGACATGCAAATCTGATCCAACCACAACAATCAGAATTGAACAATGTGGCTTGTAACATGATCATAGCGTAATGGATCCTGATGAAACGCCAGACACGAAAGCAAACAGTCACATGTTATTCATTCAAGTGGTTCAAGAAAAGCTTTCCAGGTTTTTTTTGGAGACCTTTTAATTTCTATAAGAACAAACGCTGGTGCATTTCTTATGATACGGATTCTTGGGATTGTGCAACAGTTGATCAAAAACAGGATGTATACCACACAACCCAAAAAAAGGGGGGTCCTGCAGCATTATTAAGGTGAGATATACTGAGAAAGCAATCAACTGCAACTTTCAATCCCTCTCAGCGCCGTGGCAATTTAAATTGGACCACTAGGATTATTGTAAATTCCTTCCTCTGTGAACTTCACTTATTCCTAAACCTCTCCTCCAGAGAACGCATCGAGGCACTCGAAAGCAAAACCAACAGCTACCGTTAGGATTCTCTGCACGACGCCCTGAAAAAACACCCCAATTCAGGTGAAGCGTTGAGTTGTAATGACTTCTGATGCATCTTGCACTTATCAAGCCTGAGTTCACTTCAAACACAAAACATAATATACTGTGGAAAGTCTCATGCCCACCGTTGTTCCCCTTTTTATGCCTAATGCATGTGTATACCGCGCTGTTATGTTCTTTGCTTCGCTTTGTACATTAATCCAATCGATGAAAAGACTGGGGCAGTAATGTCCATCCACTTAAGATACATTTGTATTTGAAATTCCTTCATACTAAACCTAAATGGCTGCCTAAATTCTTATCCCAATAACCTGAAATTCACTCTTGCTTGATGAATACAGGTATGTTACTGTATGTATTGACTAAAATGTTGAAAAATATGATGAAAAATAGATAAAAAGCAACTATTTCACTACCGATTTTAAGTCTTGAGCAATTAGACTGCGAAGCAACTAAAGGAATTTGATTTATTTCGAGCCATAGAGCAGTCTTCCTTACACACATGCACCCTCATATCTTCAATATGTTTCTTAAATGGTAAATGAGTAACCTGGCACTACGGGACAAAGCGGTGCAAAATCAATCGAGGATCCAGGATTAACAAGAGAAGAACAAAATATATTGCGCCAATTACTGGCAATGCTCATTAGCAGTGCGTGCGAGTGTAATGTGTTTTGTGTGAATAAATGTCTTACATTTAAAGTCTGTGCGGAGCTGGGTTGTGGAATGGTAATTACACAAAAAGCACAAGCCAGTGCCAGTAATGAAAGCATGTATGAGGTTATAGATCAACTGAATTGTCTTTGGATTGAATGAAAATGCTGCAGGACATTTTAGGCAACAATAGGCTCCAAGGATGCTGCGCTGTTTTTTTTTTTTTTTTGGTTGTTTCTAAGGATAGACAGTTTACAAATTAACATCATATCACATCACATAGATGCATTCCTTTCTGCTTTGATAATGTGTTTATATTCCCAGATAAAAATTGTGGAAGAGTGGTTCTGCGGAGGGTTAGAAAAGACAAACAGCATACACACAAAACAACATAGACAAAATACACCGCCTGGACACAACACAAGTCACTAGTTTAAAAGGGACAACTTATTGGCCAGTATCAAGCGACTAAATCAATTACGCAGATATGCAATCAGTTGAACTTGGTTTAACACCTGTCCAACACATTATTCAAACCTGGAAGGATAGTAATGATCAGCCAACTTGTGGAAATTGTGGAAGAAAAGATCAGGATTGGAGATGACTTAAAAGCTTGGTGAAGTTTCATCATGAACAAAATCTACAGAAATCATAGCTATGTTGAATGGTGGAAGTAAGAAAAAAAAAATCTTGGAAGCAAAGGAAAATGGTCATATAGGCTGATCGACTCTATTCTGAAGTACCTGGCGTGTCAGGGTAAGAAGGGAAGCACATGAAGCGATGCCCCCATCAAGCATAGTGTCCACTATACAAGCCTTTGGAGGCGGGGTTTATGATCTGGAGTTGCTTCAGTTGCTCAGATAACATTATGTGACAATAAAATAAAGTCAGCTGACGACTTCAATGTACATGCAGGGTATCACATTGATGCATTTTTTTTCTTCTTTGATTGCATGTTCATATTCCCAGATATAAGTTATGAAAAAGTGGTTCTGGGAGCATAAGGAATCGTTTTCACATTAACCACCATCAGAGTTTTTAAGACGTATTTATTGATTGATTGACAGGCAGAGCTTAAAAAGTAAAAACTGCATAAAAACAGTAGATGAAACCAATTCGAAAAAAGGCATGAGTCAGGAGACAAAAACAGGACCAAAAAGATAATGGGCTGGAGTGCAATCAGAACCACCAGTACGGACATGAAAATTGGCGTTTACCACACATGCAACAAACTCACAGCTGGGTACACAATGATAATGTCCATGCTAAATTACTAAATTGCATCAATTGTGTGTATTCATTTACATAAACGAACAGCACTAATATTGCCATTGATGGTTAAAGAGCTTGTCTTTACATGGGTGATTATGTGCATTTGTATTGCTGCAATTTAATGAGACATAATCTATGATGCTATGATTTTTTTCCCCCTTATGCAAGTTTTTTTTTTTTTTTTGCATATGGCTAAATGAGCATTATAATTGGAAATGTCAATATTTGTCTCCTAGTTGCTGGGAAATAGCAATGTCATTTTTTTTTTTTTGCGTTTAATGTGCCTTTGGATAAAACTGCAACAGTACAAAGCTGCATTTTATTGGGCTCTTCAAAAGTAGTGCTGGCAAAGATCAACTCAAACTGCTGAAGGCAAATGAAATTGACTGGTGAGCCACTCATCAGTCTCACCAAATGTGTTTTTTTTTTCCAGTAGCTTTTGAAAATCTGTGCTTAAAGCTATGTGCATCAAAGCTTCATGTGAGACATCATCAAAATATATCCTTAGATGTACTGTATTTTTTTTTTTTCCAGAAGAGAATTTGACTTTATATTTTATCCTGACCCCCTACTGAGCTCCTCATAATCAGATTACCCATGATTATCCTTCTACCACTAGGGGGCTGTGTATATGTCTTTCCATACAGACAACAAGGATTTGAATCATTCATGTGCTTCTCTGAGGTTCCCAAACCAGGTTTGTTCTGTCTGGACACCTGATGGCAATTTTAAGACTTTAACTTGTCTTCCAGTCTTCAAAGACCCACACAGTAGGCATACGAAGAAGTTGTCCCTGCAGCTCTATAACCCCAGTATTCACACTCTGCACTCTAAAATACCACTTTGCATTTATCCCTTGTTTCTCCCCTGATTCTAACAAACTTCTCTTGATTCCTAGGTTTATACTGCAGTTTCCTCTGGTTCTTTTGATTTTTTTTTCCTGTTTTGTTTCTTTTATATAAGATAGTGTGTTCCTGCCTTCCGGTCCCCTGACCCCTTATATGCTGTCTTCAAAAAACACACTCTAAAACCCTCTTCTGCATTCGCGTGATTGTGTCTGTACTAATTCAGAGAAAATGCAGAGAAAGAGTGTGAAGATTAAAGATAGGTAGATAGCTCTGCTTGCAAAGTGCTTCTTCCACCGATATTTACAGTGCATACAAAAATGCACATGTAGAGAAACAGTTCAGAGGTTTTAAAAAAAAAAGGAAACTCGGCATTACATAAAGTGGATATTGTGATGGAAGCACTTTTAGCAAGAGAACACAGTCTGATAATGTTAAACAACACTTTGTCTGCTTTAGAAACTGCCTCTCAATCGTCTGTGTTTTGTTCTGTTCAGGGTTAACACAAGTCCGAAAATAACAAGCTTACAACACATGGCTGAATCCCAAATCCCTTTCTAAACCCTTAGGAAGAGCACTACTTGGTGTGTGGACTTTTTTACTTTTTGTTTAACCCAGCTTGCTGGGTTGGAGTTGGGTTGACTAGTGACAGCTAACATCACAGACAAGACCGCCCCTCCCCCGAAGTTCACCAGTGTATTCAGAGGCTGTGTCAGCTTTTTTTTTTTTTTTTTTTGGAGCATTTAAGGGAAGATGTTAACATTAAATATAAGGTCTGTATACACACTTTGGCTAGCTAGTAGCCATTGTCAGATAAACTAGCATGCTACAGCACAGACCAGGCTGAAAGTATGAGTGTGACGTTAACACGGTAACAGTAATAAATGTTACATACAGTGAACACCTATGACTGAATTTGTTCACTGTATGTAACATTTATTACTGTTACCGTGTTAACGTCACACTCATACTTTCAGCCTGGTCTGTGCTGTAGCATGCTAGCTTATCTGACAATGGCTGCTAGCTAGCTAAACCAAAGAAGCCCACCTGTGTATGAAAGAAACTGTAAAAATGTCTGAGCTTTTTAGCTTTCTTTGTAGAATGCTTGCAGGGTGTATGAAGATGGTGAAGTGATGAATGAAAGCTAAACTGTTTAACTGTAGTGCCAGCATGACGCTAGCATTTAACTAGGCTGCTAGTGTTAGCAACCACATTAACATTAGAACTTTATTAATCTCAGTGCTTGAGAAAATAAAAAGCTGAGGTGTTACAAAACACTAATCTTCTTACAAATATGAATACTAGACAACCCTCTTGATTTTTCCATAAACTTTTACTTTCTTTAGTTTCTTTATTTCTAAGGTGGGAACGAACACTGTGGAATTTCTCCAGCAGGCTGAAGTGTCGAGGCCGAACACCTACATCCTGATGTGGGGAGATAATGACCAGCACTGCTCTCAGGCATTAGAGCTTCTGAGTAATGTATAGTAATGATGTCGCTGTTGAACTTGTTTTGTATTATTTTATCTTGTGCTTTTGAAAAATAAATATTTTTTCTATGATTTGTGCATCTAATTGGGTGTTTATTGTATATATGTATGGTTTGCAAAACTTGGAGTTTTTTCTTGTAATAAAAAACCAGTATATATCAAAGTAATTTTGTTTAAACTGTTTTACCCATAGACATGTAAAACATAAAAATAATAATAACCTATTTGTGAGGTAGAATTAACAGAACATTCCAGTTAATAGAATGGGTAGAGTAGAATAGATCTGGGTAGAACATTTGACCAATTTATGTGGTAGAATTAACCCAGCACTATAGTTAAATATGATGTAGCATTTGGATTGAATGTTTTACCCATCTTGCTGGGTTAAACAAATAACCCATGGGTTATTTGTTTAACCCAACATATATACATAATGTATAATATATAATATTATACATATTACTTGTAAGAATGTAAACACTTTTACCCCTGTCTGTGTCATAAATGCTGTTGGTACTGTACAGTAGGTCTATTGTGCAGTAAAAGTAGCATCACATGCGTGGTTGTGCTGTTGTTCTGATATAAGTACGGCTGTGATAGCTCCAGCACTTGGATGGTGCTGATATTCAGGACATCAGCATGACCTGGAGCATGACATTGCTTAATTATCCATCCATCCATCCATCCATCCATCCATCCATCCATCCATCCATCCATCCATCCATCTAGGAACCTCTGTAGTGCAACTAGGGACTGTGGAGGCCAATGGTGACCATTGTATTTATTCCCACGACAATGGAGTCAAAAAATGTATTTTGAATGTTGAATATATCTCTAACATATATAATAATGGAATAAAATATTAGATATGATTTTCTTCTGAGAAATTGAGAAATTCTATTTATCAATCATCATTTGATATCAAAATCATTGCTCCTCCATTTGCACCTTCACAGACCAGAAAAATGGCACAGAAAAAGGGGAAATGTGTTAACATGGTGATTTGCCACGTACTGATCAACCCTCTAATCATTTCCATGAGCTCCTAAACTGGTGTGTGTGTGTGTGTGTGTGTGTGTGTGTGTGTGTGTGTGTGTGTGTGTGTGTTCGCACTATAGACTGTTAGTTGCCAGCTGATTGGCTTAATTCCAACTAATTGAGATGGATCACTGATTAGAAATAGAGAACCCCAAAGAGCTGGTCATTCCCACATGAGAAGCTAAAGCTGATGACCTGTAACAGCAGGACTCGAGAGAACCCCATCCTTCACCTCCTTAATCCATTTAATTACTGTACCTCATTATCATCAGGTCCTTCCAAAAAAAAAAAAAAAAAGCATGCTGTCTAAAACGAGTAAACGTTTCGTTTACTGACATATGTTCTCCGTCAGGGGCACACAGCAGTACTGTAACCCGAAGAGTCCAAAACAAACCTGATTAAAGCCGTCACAGTACTATAGGTTTGTCACGAAGGCTGTTTTTACCGTCACTTCACATGACAGAGAACGTCTTGTGCAAAAATAATTCCTCTCCGTTTATCATCTGGAGCACCTGGAGTAGATGAGTTCCCAGCTATCTAAATACAGTCTAATGAAAGCACCTGATGTCTGAAATAAACAGCACCTGCACACATGGCAGGAACAAACAGTGCTAGCAAAAAAAAAGTCAGACTACAAGGTAATTATAGTACATGAAGTATGTGTTAATGGAATCGGCAGTTTTAACAGTGTTTATCTACGTCTCTGTCTTGATTATGTATATGCCAAAGGGAACTACTTGGTATGTAAGTTTATTCCAATTAATTCACAAGCTGTTATTACAGATTGCCAATACAGGGGATATTTCTTTTTGCTTTCTGGTTCATCTGTAACTTGACAAAATGCAAAGGAAAATGTGATAACTGTTGACATACACTATACTGTATATACTGGGTCCCGGACCCTCACCATGCTTGGTGGTGTTCTGAGTGTTCCAGAAACTGCTGATCTCCGGGGGTTTTCATACACAACAGTCTCTGAAGTTTATACAGAAAGAAACTAAAGCCTTCCAGTGAGTGGCAGGTCTGTCAGTGTAGATCCATTGTTTATGAGAGAGGTCAGAGGGAAATGGTCAGACTGGTTCAAACTGACAGCAAAGCTATAGTACCATGAATTCCCTTTTTTTCATGTCTCTTTGTCTCTCCGTGACTGCATCTCCTGACAGCTGTATCATTACAGCATCTCACAGTCACACTCGCATGCTATTTTATCATGAAAACCAAGCACGGAGCACTCAGAAGGCTCATTGCAGCACGGGCTAAAAGCTGTAGCTCTTTATACCTATGAATTATATTCAAATGTAACTTGTCTTTTATTCGCATACATTGCGTGTACCTCACATAGACCATTTTCGCCTTTCCCATGTGCAAATAAAAAAAATAATAAAAAATAGTAAAAGGCGAACAATTTCCTTGGATATTCTGTAGTCTTTGTGACCAAAAGTATGTAGACACTAGATGTAGACAGGCTGAGGCGTAGATAGTGAGTCGTTCCCCCTGTGCTGTCCGAACACGCTCGAGGAGGGAAACTTCTAACTAGAATTTGAGACATGGCTGTCAGGATTTGTGTTGAGCCACAGGAGCATTAGTAGGTCAGGCACTAATGCCGGGCGAAGAGGGTTGGAGTTCCAAATCATCCCGAAGGTGTTCGGTGAGATTGAGGTCACGGCTCTCTGCAGAATACTCGAGTTCTTCCACACCAACCTTGGCAAACTTTATGGATTTTACTTTGTCCACTGGGGCATGGTCATGTTAGAACAGGACTGGTTTAAGGCCACAAAGACAAAATGTTGTTTCCTACCGTGTGGTTGGGGGAGATTCACATATGTCTGTAACGGACAGGGCTCCACATGAAAAGTTTCATGGAAAAAAACATGATAAAAACATTTTTTCCTCTGGCACACAAGAAGTGGTGGACAAATGACACAAACCCATGTATTAAAAAGTTGAGATATCCCAGGTAAAATATTATTCAAGTAAAAGTACAAGTTCACCATTTACTATGTGTTTACTTGAGAAAAATCTCTATAAAAAGCACTTAACTATAAAAACTATAAACTTAAGCTTCAAAAGTACTGAACGTGTATTAGTTGTATTAATATTATTAGAACTATTAGAATTACAGTAGCGTGCATTTTAGCCATAGTAAAATCTCTCTCTCTTTCTCTCTCTCTCTCTCTCTCTCTTTCTCTCTCTCCCAGCAGTTTCTTCTGCTCTTCTGATTTCGAACACCTGCTACATGATAAAGGTTTTCATTGAAAAAAGGGAAGTCACGCATTTATGTTCAGGGCCATTTATATGGATACACCTTAATAAAATGGGAATGGTTGGTGATATTAACGTCCTGTTTGTGGCACATTAGCATATGTGAGGGGGGAAACTTTTCAAGATGGGTGGTGAAATGAAATGAAAGAATAAAGTTACGTTAAAACCAAGCACATCATTGTTTTTCTTGTGAAATTCCTAATAAGTTTGATGTGTCACATGACCCTCTTCCTATTGAAAAAACAAAAGTTGGATCCAAGATGGCCGACTTCCAAATGACCACCATGGTCACCACCCATCTTGAAAAGTTTGCCCCCTCACATATACTAATGTGCCACAAACAGGACGTTAATATCACCAACCATTCCCATTTTATTAAAGTGTATTCATATAAATGGCCCACCCTGTATAATGGTCAGCAGGTGGCGATATTAACACTTCAGAGTGATAATTTTAACCAGGGCTGCGTTTCCTAAAAGCATCGTAAGCCTAAGAAGTTCGTAAAAATGATCGTACGAATGATCTTAATATTACGGTCTGTTTCCCAAAAACATCGTAACTTAAGTAGCACTTGAAAATCTTCGTAGATCTACGAGTGCTCTGTAGTAACCATAAAGCCTTAAGTGCATCGGAAGGAGAGAGAGAGTTATGAGGGCACCTACTGGACAACTGGCAAATTGCACCAAAAATTTACTTCTCTGCAAAGTCATTTTTCATTTTGTTTGGACGTATATTTTTATTGATTTCTATTTTCTACTCATTACACAACTCAATATAGAAATAATAACGAATAAAGGAATAAAAAAAAAATGACATCATACATGTTAGAATGAAAAAAGTACACTGTTGTACAAATGTTGTATTTAACAGAAAATATTGAATGTGCTTTAAAAATGACACAAATAAAGGAGGAACTCAAAAAATGTGTCAATGACATGCTGGCATGCATGAAACCCGGCCATGTATTGAACATGTCTTGGTTGATCATCATGAAGTCTCATCTCAACTTCAAATTCAATATAGCAATATCGTCCCAGAATTTTTGTTTTTCGTTATTTGTATGACTGCCCTTAAACCTGATGAAAATTATACGTTTTTGTAGCTGCACCTCCTCTAAAATAATATAAATTTCCTCTTTTTGAAAAATGTCTTTTCTTAGTTTTTTTGGTTTCAGCCATTTTGTTAGTGTCTCCACCCCTAGCCACGTGCTTATTTAAAAGTTTCTCCTACTAGCAAATGCACATCAGGTGAAGATAATTAGGCTAAACTTTTCAGAAATAAATGTAAAACCTTGTTTATTTATTTATTTATTTATTTATTTTTTTTTTGTGAGATAAGCAATTGTTGATAATGAAATTGATAAATAATTTTACTTAAATAATTAAGGTTTCATATAAATATCGAAAATGCTGATGTAATTTCCGGCAAGGGCTGCTAGAATTCGCGGTGGAGTGGGGAATAAATTGATGTTTTTAACAGTCAACTGAAAACAAACAAACAAACAAAAAAACAAATAAACAAAATAATTGTTTCTCAATACTGTAAAACTGGAGTCATCGCATTAATGTGTCAAACTGTTCTGCATCCTCCCAGCCATGTCGTGTTTCTTTCGTCATTTGCTTGCTCTCCCAAAGGGTGCAAATAATTCTGTAGGGGGGAAAAATATACTGTATATATTTCTTTCTCTGTCTATTTTTGAACGTGCACAAAAGCGCACACAGAATGAACCAAACATGACTAATCATGGCACCGACAGCCGAATATGAACAGACAGCTCTGTTACATGTGTCAAATTCAAAGCAAGTGTAGTCTTTTCATAAGTTCTGTTCATTAGAGAAACTTTAAAACTAGAACATAGTGATAAGTCGTACGTTCTAAGTAGTTTTCTTGGAAGATAAAAAGTTATGGTTCAACAATGAACAGCTGAGTAACCATGCGGTGAAGAAAAGGAAAGGGCTGTATGAAGTTCTAGGTTCAATAGACGTTTCTTGAAGTTCCAGATACGCCTCTGTAGCCTTATAAAAGTTTTAAAATATATAAAAGCGCGTCTTTGTCCAAAGTTGTGAAGTTGCATCGTGTTACTATGCGTCGCTATACTGTACATTGTAACACACTATGTTCAAGAAAAAAAACATTCTTAATTACTCATGAYCTCTCGTAAGAATGAAATGACTATAACCCATACTTAGCTGAGTTATTTATTTATGTAAAACATACTGGTGCAGCATTAAAATACATTTCGGCTGACATTCTAATGTTTTTATATTATTACTTTGAAAGTATATGAGAGTGGCAGTGGCCCGATATCTTATGCATGAAAGGTCTGAGCATTAAAGCATCGTTAGGGACCGGTACTCTGTACTGTATACTGTATATCTTCAAAATGACACGCTTGATTTAATCATAAAAATGTGTGGACAATGCAAGAACTGCAGTTAACTGAATCAGTCACTGCACCACCTGGCGGAATTATACAGCATTGCAACCATCTTATTTGAACAACGCAAAGGGGCGTTTATGGGGCGTGGCTTCGTTCACTGCGTCATCGCGGGGGATCACGTACCATTCACGGACCCTTCAAGGAATCCTAACGGATAGTGAAAGCCCTCAGCTCCCTCTCCTCCGAGCAAATGCCACGGACTCGACTTCGCTGAAGGTATGGAGATTTATATTTTTAAATATGTTTGCTTGTGTTTTTTTTATTAGCCTCCTACGAGGAAACGCCACGGACACGACTTCAGTGAAGGGATACAAGGAGATTTTTAAAAATAAACACAATGTTTATTTTTAAATTTACCTCTTAGAGACCAGCATAGTTTACTGGATTCTGTCTATAGTCACATGTCCAAATGTAACTGTTTATAAAACCCAAACTATAAGGAAGATATGCATTTCCATGTTGTGATTGTAAAGCAAACACTTGATTTACATTTGATGTGTTTAATTTAATTCTGGATCTCAAAACGAAATACTGGTGTAGGGTTAAGCACTGAAACAATAGGCAACTTCATGTTTTTTTTTNTATATATATATATATAAATAAAAGTTCATTCATACCACACACCGTTTTCAAGACATGAGCATTGAAACTGGCTATGAGTCCAGTGAGTGTGTGAGTGGAAGAGCATGGCTTATCCCAGTCACCATAACAACAGGCGTGATCATAACATGATTCCTTTGCATGGAATCCTTCGAATATGGGGACAGTCCTCTAATTTTGAACCAAATATTTTGGGAACTCAAGGGGTTAATGTATTACTTTTTATACTGTGTATAGGAGAAGACCAGGCTGTATGTTGATGTAGGTCTTGTTGGAGTTCATGAACTGGCAGTTTAGAAACTGATGTTGTTTTTTGCTGACTCACTGTCTCGGCACTTAAAAACCCCAGTAATTTTCAATGGCGCAAGTTCAAGGATGGATTTAAAGTGGTTAATTATTTGTTATTAGCTACATGCTTTTTGAGACATTTAACATCATATCTTGCTTTCCAATATGACCAAAATGAGCAAGCTACAGCAGGGCCGCATTAACAAAGGGTTTACTGCAGGTCACTGTTTTTCTATAGCACTTATAAGACTTGGCTAAATGTTTGAATATGTTTTAGGGGGGCAGGCACTATTGAGAAAAACATGGCAGTGTTGCATGTTATCTGAATTGGATAAACAAGAATGTTGGAAAAAGGAAATCAGTTCAATTCATAAAAAAAGAAAAGGACACCATTCAGACAAAAGCCCCACTCCTTCAAACGATATGACCCAAATTAATTGCCAATGTTTTGGGGAAAAAACAAGCTACATTTTTACATTTTTAAACCCTTATTAACAAAATATTTTTAATCTTGTGAGTGTGTGTGTGTGACTTACTCACACACTCATACACTAACTCAACATCTACACCACTTAATCCTGTGTACAGGGTCACATGGGACCTGGAGCCCATCCCAGGAGAGTTAGGGCGCGAGACGGGCTACACCCTGAACGGTGTGCCAATCCACACACAAACACACACTCGTTCACACACTACAGGCAATTGGGGAATACCAAGTATCCTAATTGGCAAGTCTCTAAAATGTGGGAGGAAACCAGAGTACCTGGAGGAATCCCACCAAACACTCACAGTGTGATGAATCAAACTCAGACCCTGGAGGTGTAAGATGGCAGTTCACCAAAATCATCAATCTCCAACTAAAA
>QMIH01000826.1:252268-295220 GCA_003987875.1 Clarias batrachus | reverse complement strand
TTTGATATCTTTTTGTAAATTCATACTTCCCCTGGCAAAATGTGATGATGTGAGTCTTGTTTATGTCTTATTTATGTTAAAAACACCTGAAAATGCTGGAAAATGCACATTTTGTTATTATTGTAATGGAGATTGATACTCATGTAACTTGTGCAATTGTTGAATAAAGCATTCAAAAAAAAAAAAAAAAGGAAGGTCAGGAAGCTGCCGGTATAGTGGCAGTCGCAAAACCTGGAGTGGAACTGGATCGGAGCGTGACCTGGATACAATATACAGACACATAAAATACACACACAGCGACCAACATGTTGCGGGTTGTTCAGTCATGTTGATGCGTGATGTTGATGCGTAAATGTGCTCAACCCATTAAGCCTTACCAGGACATCATACTAGGTAGGCCTTAGTGACTTTTACCAACTTCTGAACTGAAAACATTTATGGATCGACACATACATCAGTAATTCATAATCATGTAGGAGGGATAGTAAGGCAGGACATTCAATCATAGTCTAGACTTTAGTTTAGGCTTTACAAAATCACACTGTAAAGCCACACGTATTGTTGCAAAATTGTGCGGTATTTACCAGTGGGCTATGCTTTTATCATCAATAAAAACTAAGCTGAAAAAAATCCATCCATGGCCAACAAATTGGTGTATCTTTGATAGTTGTGTTGTCAGGGAGAGAGCTCTCACCCAGAGACTTTTTGTGTTAGTTTAGATTTTGGACTTTCCAGAATGCACCTTGGTCAGGTCATGGGTACTCACCTAAACCGAGGTGACTGATTAGTTTGGCGAATTAGTTTCTTTATAAGTAGTCCTGTCTATAGTGGTTGTTTGTCTTGAATCTTGTTTGCTATGAGGTTTTGCTTAAACTAGTGTTCAGTTTGGTTTACTCTAGTTATTCTGATCTGATCTGTTCTGTTTTCTGTTATACAGTCTCTGTATACGGTTTAGTTTGTTCATGTTTGTTTATTTGAATTACGAATTTAAGTCTTAACTTCGGCCTATGCCTCGCCCTTCATCCAACATTTGTGACATCAGTGTGGGAAAATTTATACAGCAATTCATCATGATTTGGCATTATTTTGGCCACATGGTGTTGCCTGTGGAGGACAAAATGTTTTGATTCTGGGTCATGATGTTTTGATGATCATGATCATTCTCAGAGCATGATGGTGGTCTTGTCTATTAGATGCCAACCAATAGCCATATGAAAACCCAATGAAAACATTAGTACTAATAAACATGTTTATTATGTATATAATCACACATATATGTAAATTAATGAAATTGAGAAATGCATGTGGTCCAGGTGGACACATCTTAACACTTCATCTGTTATTTTGCTTGGCTAGAGAGAGGTGTCAAACCAGCCAGTAGTGTCAATCAGTGCCAGGCTCCGCCCCTGAACTACTCCACATTCCATCTGGAAACATTGTTTACCAAAGATTGTGTTGCCTGTCGCACTTTTACCAGAACCTGTTCTCCCCAGCAGCACCAACCGCAGCTCTTTTGTCAGGTCTGCATGGCTTTGGCTGGTGTTGGCTGAAGTGTGTGAGGTCATTGTGAGAGATATGGTATAGGTGTGGTTGCTGTATGAGGAGGATAGGCCAGTTTTAATGGTTCATCTGTTGAAAGCAGGAGACACCCTAGAGGAATTTCTATTCTTGCTTGCCAGACAGTATTTAACTTTCTGTTTGTGGTTTGTGAAACAGACTATTTATTTTTCTCTGAATCTCCTACAGTCCTCCTTTGTGGAAAAAAAAAAATTATGTGTCAGGAACTGGTATGAAGGGCGGTTTGGGCGGATGTTATTGCCGTGGGCATAAAGGGCAGGCATAGGTGCAGAGGGGTTGTTTTTAAACATAAAAGTCTTTAATTAACAAGAAAAAGAAACAAACAAAATACACACAGGGACTCTGGACAAACACACTCGTACACACAGTCTCTTGAACATTTACAGGACATAGGACCTTAGTGAGCATTTCAGACCTTATTGAGCATTTTCAGACTGAATAAGCATTTTCAGATCATTTAAGCATTTCAGCCCTTGTAGGACTGACACGAAGGCTTAGGACTGAACGGGACAGAAAGACCAGAGACTGGATGGGACAAGAAGACTAGAGACTAGGGGAGCACATGGGAAGCTAAGGGAGCACACAAGAGGTTGAGGGAGCACACTGAGGGCAAAGGGGAGCACACTGGAAGTTAGCGGAACACACTGGAAACTAGCAGAACACATTGGAAGCTAGGGAGACACACTACACAGAGCACAAGACTTAAATAACATTCAAGACACACAACACATAACCCCATACATACGTAAAAAAGAGACACTTACACATTACCCAAAACACAGAACACATAAACAAACATAAGTAAAATATAACAATCAAACCAAAACCAAACTAAAATACAAGCCCACTGACAGTATGAATGCTCGACTCAGTTTCCCAGAACAACCAGCTATTTATAACAATACTAATGATAAACTACCTCGGTTCAGATGAGCACCCGCATCACCTGACCGAGTTGCCTTCTGGGAAACTGAGTCTCTAGTAGTAGTCCCTTACATTATGATATTAAATGTTTGCAAATTAGCAGGAGGTACATGACAGATATATTTTATTTAAAAAAGTATAAACAAGCAATATAACTAAAACACACCCACATAAGTAAAAATATAAAACAAGCTAAATAAAAGCACTAAATTTGAAGGATTTTCCATTTGGATACCTGTAATCACCCATTTGTAATTGTGCCTCATCTTAGAATGAGCCTTAAATAGAGGCCAGAATTAACAGTTGTCCTGTGGCCAGATTCTCAGGTGGGTAACCAAGGGCCTCTTGGCTGCAGTGCTGTTCAAAGAAGAAAAAAAACTAACCCAGCTTTAAACCTCTCTACAACTTTATTCCTGACCTGTCTGGTGTGTTCCTTGGCTTCATTATGCTGTTTGTTCACTAATGTTCTCTAACAAATCTCTGAGGGCTTCACAGAACAGTTGTATTTATACTGAGACTAAATTACACACTGGTGGACTCTATTCAATAATTAGCTGACTTCTGAAGACGATTTATCATTTAACTTCTACTTCACAATGATGTGCCACTTCATGTTGGTCTATCATATAAAATCCCAATAAAACACATTTGCATTTGTGGATGTAATATGTTCAAAAGATTGTTTGATTCTGTCTTCTAGATGTACCTTCGTTCCTTTCCATGTTATGTTAGGTGGGCGTGGTTAAGATGCGCTTTCGCGAGTTCAGTGAATAATGCGAGATTATCAGACACAGCAATGGAGGAGGAAGGAAGGACAGGTATGTGCGCGTTTTGATGCTCAGTTACTGTTTTTTTTAGAGGATTATAACCTTGCGGAGATTCCGCATACAGCTCTCACAGAGCGAGCAGTCTGACTGAGTTTGATCGTATGGGTGGTAGATGTGGTGTAATTTGAGACAGACCGAACTTTGTGGTGTGCGTCATTGCCGAAAGTGAGTGTTTATACTGTAGGTCATTATTTATTTCGGTTATTCAGTTATATATACTTTGTAACTTCGTGCATCGATTATATGCATATCCAGTTTTCTTTCTAATTAGAACAGCATGTTAATAAATGTTATGTGTTCGTGCACGTGTACGTTCACGATACATGATGCCGCAGTTTCTCTTCGTGAATAGTTTGAGAAATAATTAAGCTCTTTCTTTATTATAGAACCACACACAAACACCTTCACACGCATATACATGCACGCTTACACTCACACACGCACGCACTTACCCACAGCATCATCATACACTCATCATATGTTATATATACATATATATTTTCATGGCATACGAAGATAAAGACTGGATGATGTTGCATGCTGGCGGATGGCATCGCGTCTGAGGACCGACTGCTAACGGGATAACTGCACCTTCCTTTCCTAAAGTGGACACCCTGAAACTATTGGGACTTATTTCCACCACGACATTGCACCTTCACAGCACTGTGATTATTGCCATCCTTATCTGTTAATTTATTTATTCTTACGTGGGCCTACGCTGTTTTATTTTGTATTGTGATTATTTATGTTTACACCTTTCAACTTAATATAAATATATTTGATTTAATCTAACCTTGTTGGCTTCTTTACTCCTCCCCTATTCTTTGGACATCAAGTGGCTAACCTGTCCTTTAAGGTGATATAGAACCGTATAGCAATCAGTGCATTCATACAGTCTTCCCAACATTTAATGGTCCTTCGAGCCGGATATCTAATACTGCCTTAACAATGATGTCCAGAAATAGGGCGGGAGCTTCAGAGCCAGATATATTACGTCAACGTTGAGCTACTAGACCACCAGCATATATAAGTGACTATGAAGTCGGTCACACTAGTAAACATATTACATTTGCAGACGAGCGGGCAGATATGCTTACTTGTATGCGTGAAATGAGGGAAGAGAATATGAGATTAAGGCAAGAGGTGAGACGCATATCAGATGTGATTGTTAATTCTCCAGTCTGAGCTTCTCAGGGTCCAGTATCTGGGCAGCAGCCTATGGAGAAAGAGGCTGGGTTGTCATCCACACCAGAGTCTAAAGGGATGCTGGCCCCATTTCAGGATGATGAGGATCCTCGCCAGACAGAACATACCCCCTTGGTACACTAGAGAAAATAGACATTTCCAACCAGATGATTGTTCATACTATTCACACTCTGAGATTCCACATGCTGCATATCCTCATCCTCAACCTATGCAATATTGTGGCCCTACTCCTACAATTCCGAACTTTGGTAAGGATGACCCCCGAGAGTTTGCTCGTCTTAAACTTGCATTAGCCAATGTTCTTCCCAACGATGCTTCTGAGTCATTTAAGTTCCAAATACTTATGGACCATCTTAAGCTGGAAGACGCTTTGCTTGTCGCGGACTCCTATAGCCACAGTCGTACTCCCTTCACTGACACAATGAGAGCGCTCACTGATATGTATGGGCAGCCACATCAACTAGCCTTGCAAAGGATTACAACTCTGATGGATGGGCTTAACATTCGGAGCGGAGACGTGAAGTCCTTTAAAGCATTTGCTCTTCGTGTCCGAGCATTAGTTGGAATGTTAAACCAGTTAGGTAGCATAGGCTGGACATAGCAGGGGCGCCAGAAAATGTCTGTAAAAAACAGAAAAAAACTGTCAGATAGAAAAATGTTGATAAACTGTTAAAATACAGTWATTTCTTATTTCACAATTATGGATCATTACTGCAATTCTACATTGAATCTCTTTTATAATTCTATGAAATGTTTTACTTTTAACATATAATAACTGTCAGAAAACAACAATACACTGTTAAAATAGAATAAAGATCTTTAATGAAGGATTTAAAAATGCTTAAGAGTAGATAATTACTGTTGTTTTATAAAAAAAAAGAAAACTGTAAAAGTGCAAAAACATTTATATATAGATTATATATTATTATTATTATTATTTATGGTAAATGTAGATTAAACTGCAAAAAGATTTAAGATAATAAAAATATGAAACCATAATTTTTGTTTCAGATTTATTGTTTGTTATTTGCAAACCATTGATGACACCATTAACATCTTAGCATCATAATCAGTTTTTACTGTATTAATTAGTTTTTTAAGATCTTTTTTATTCCTACACATGCATCGCAAAGCCCCTCATCCACCAAATAAATAACTGTAGAATGAACAGTTTAACAATAAAATATATAATTAAAAAAAACAATTGAAATACAGTGTAACACAATTGAAGATGCTGGCAATACAAGAAGCTTTCTACTCTCTCCATTCAAAGTTAGCAATGTTTGTAATCAATGAAAGAACCTTGGGATTAACAGACTGCTGTTYTTTGGACTCTTTCTTCTCTACCTTGGTCCCCTTATCTGGATTTATCTTGAAAAGACACCTGCAAAGACAGAAAAAAATTCAATATAGTGCCACAAACAATATGATCAGCAATTCTGTGGATAAGCTATATAAAGACTAATATAATTAAAAACAATTATGAATAGTGTAATGAATTGAATAAAAATAAACACTACCAATAATCTAGACAGTGTACTACACTAATGAACAAGTTATCTGATCTATCTACTATACAGCATGCATATTCACTGTGTGCTTCATTTTTGTGTAATTGTTGGTGATTTGCATACGCTTTCACTGTTTTAAAAGCAATGCCACATACAGGACATGCAATTTTTTTTTAGAACACTTGCCATATTGCAGACTCACTTCAATATACTGTATTGACACCTCCAGGCAGGAGTTCCAGGTAGGTAATCTTCCAATGCAGATTTGTAGATCAATTACACTTAATTTACTGAACTACTTTTTGACAACAAAAAGTTTTACTTTTCAAACTCGAGCGCTTTTTTTTTTTTATCGCGAAAACAAGTCAACGTTGAAATTAAACGAATTATCTTTCAATTATCTTTCACCAACACTTTTAACACGATGTATTGGCCTAATTAATATATGAGAGTTTGCGAGGTATATGTTGTTGGTGTCAGGGGCGGGGTGACTTAACTGGAGTGAACCCAAAAGCAGACGAATGATGCTTGAATTATGTTGAAATTCTTTTACTGGAAATATGGAGGCTTGAATGTGTAGGCACAATGGGAGCAGAGGAGAGAAGCAGCGTGTGTGTGCTTGGTGACAGAGAGTGGGGAAACCTTTAGTGACGATGGAGGAGGCGGGGCTATGACGCGTGGGAATCTCCACTAACCCGGAAGTCGATTGCGAGTACTCCAGTCGGCTCTTTGCTAGCGGATTTTCGCTGCTAACCTGCGTAGCTCGCGGTGATTGGAAGGTTGAATGTAGTGGCCGATTTTCTCGGAGAAAACTCTCTCCCTGATGTCTGCAAACACAGAAGTGCGCGCGCCGTAGAAGCAGCAACGGCTAGAAGAATCGTCTTTTCCAGGCGGTGGTCAGAATCCGGTGATCCAGCAGCGAGGGCGAACAAATCCAAATCGTGAGTACMATTMCAAATCCTGARAGCAAGCGAGGTCATCCACGTTAATCAGTCCGATAATGATAGAAGTACCAGGGGGCGTAGGCGAGAGAGAAATCCGGAAAACAGGCAGGGTCGAAACCACAGGCTAGGATACACAATGACTATTTTACACAGAGAAAACGCGAGGCACACGAGTGAGATACTGCAGCACTGAGTGGATCTCTTAGTGTGCTTATAAGCTGGAGAGATAATTAGCTGATCAGGTTCCAGAATGACAGGTGTGTGTGGGGAGAAAGATCAGGAGTGGAGCCTCAGTGTCTGGAAGTGCTCGATTGATCAGGCTGACTTGTGACAGTTGGTGCTGCTAGCAAGTGTTCATTAGTTAGCCAGCGTCACACAAATACAGCCGCAAAAATACAACAAGGCTAACGATGTTAGCAATTCAAAAATAAACAGGTAACGTTACAAATTGCAGCTAAAACTCTGCTGCAACCTAGCCAATTTAACGCCTCACCTACAYTACCTACCTTGTCTTCGGTAGTTTATCAAAATGTACACTTAGTGAGTTCTGTCGTAGAATGTGTCAATAAATACGTTAAATAATTTGAGTCAAAACTTTTGAAATTACCTCGCAAACGTGTTTCTTGGAACTCTCGTGTCTGCAACACAGCTAGAGCATCCTCACAGCACCTTGCCGCCTTCTCCATATATGGCGCGCTTCCTCCTGCGTGCACCTTTCAGTGGAGTTCTGATGCCTGAAAATGATTGCGCTACAAATAGTTTTCTACGGAGTTCCTAAAGGGACATGGATGAGGGGGGGAGGCGGGGGACTTCGTTGAAGAGAAAAAAGGGGGCCGGGTCGGGTCTGGAGAAGTAAAAATAACGGTGGATTTTTTTCCCCCCTCTAACGTTTTTTTTCCCCCACCCATGTCAGTACTGTTTTCTGAACACAGAATAGTATGATATTTTTATGCATAAATGTTGTAGTTTTACTTTCATGTTATTTTATTTTTTATTATTAAATTGTTAAATTGCAAATATCGTTTTTTAAACTCATTTTACATTTAATTTTACATGTATATTTTTACATTTACTATTTTATTATTTTTATTTCATTTTATTCAATTTATCACTGAAATGCATTTAAAGGCCTTAAATTATGAAATACTAAGTTTGTTCAGAAATTCCACAAAAAAAATATTTTTTGTTAATGTTTTTAATTGTCATTTAAAATCTGTTAAAAAACAGCTATTTAGTGTATTTTGTTTATACAGAATTTCTTTGTAAAATCATCTCATATTTCAATTAACAGTTTATTGTTGTTATTTTAATAATAATTTCTGTCATTTAAAAAACTGAGAAAAGACTGTAAAATGTATTGGCAAAAATTGTAATTTTTTTTTTTTTACAGTGCAGGTCTACATGGAGGAGAGCAGAAAGTAGGAACAGTGGAGAACCCAAAGATTGAGCATGCTCGTACAGACAGGTTTCAGGACATGCCCAAGAAGTACTGTCCTTTCTGTGATTCATTCCAACACTATATGAATCAGTGTTCTAATTTCAAGCTCCTCTCCAAGGAGCAGGTGGAAAGTTGGATTAGAGCAGGCAATAGATGTTTAAAATTCAAATTCAAATTTTATTTGTCACATACACAGTCATACACAGTATGATATGAAGTGAAATGCTTATACGACTGCTGTTGACCTACAATATTGCAACAACAACAAAAAAAGAAACACTTATTATCATAATATACAGCAATAAGAACAAGAATAAAAAATTAAATAAAATATTAGAATAAGATGAATATAAAGAAGTTAAAGAATATCTAATACAAATAGAAAATATATATAGTAAATGAAATATAATAGAAATGTAATGTAGTGCAGTCCAGAATGTAGTGTCCAGTTATTGTCAGGATAATATGCAAGGCTGCAGTTCAAGTTCACAGTATGCAAATGTTCCATGTGTAAACAGATTGTGCGTCCTGGTAAAAAGTACAAGTTAAAAAGTTTGCAGTCCTGAGGTGTGCAAAATGTGCAAGTGTGTAAGTGTTAGGTCCTATATGGTGTTGTGATTGAGAGCTCGTATAGCCTGCGGGAAGAAGCGCCTCCTCAGTCTCTCTGTGTTGGCCTTCAGGGACCGCTTTCCTGACTGCAACAGAGAGAACAGTCCATTGCTGGGATGACTGAGGTCTTTCACTATCTTCCTGGCCTTGGTCCAGCACTGCTTGTTGTAGATCGCCTGAAGGTCAGGGAGCTTGGTACAGATGAAACGTTCAGCTGATCGAACCACCCTCTGTAGGGCTTGCCTGTCCTGCAAGGTGCTGTTCCTGAACCAGGTTGAGATGTTTCCTGTCAGGATGATCTCTATGGTGCAAGAGTAGAAGTTYCTAAGCACCTTAGAGGGCAGTCTAAAGTCTCTCAGGCGTCTGAGGTGGTAGAGACGCTGCTGGGCCTTTTTCACCACGGTGTTGATGTGACAGGACCATGACAGGTCCTGCGTGATGTGAACACCGAGGTATCGGAAGCTGTCCACTCTCTCCACTGGGCTCTTGTTGATGACGGGGGTCTGGTAGTTCCTCTCCTGCTTAGTACTAAAGTCCACTATCAACTCCTTTGTCTTGCTGACGTTCAGGAGGAGATTGTTCCTCTGGCACCAGTTCTCCAGATTTCCAATCTCCTCCAGGTAGGCCGTCTCATCATTGTCAGAAATCAGTCCCACCACGACCGTGTCTTAAGGATGGTGGAGGAATTCGTAGTGGCTACGCAGTCATACGTGTACAAAGAGTACAGCAGGGGGCTCAGAACACAACCCTGGGGGGCTCCAGTGCTGAGAGTGAGGGAGGCTGAGACAGGTAGTGTCCAGGTGAGTGAGTGATGTGTGGAGTAGATGAAAGATAGCATCATCCGTAGAGCGGTTCGGGCGATATGCAAATTGCAGTGGATAGTGGTAGTGAAGAAATTATGAAGTTTCTGGCCAGCCGTTCAAAGCACTTCATCACCACTGATGTGAGGGCTACAGGTCGATAGTCATTGAGAGAAGCAGGATGGAGTTTCTTTGAAACAGGAACAATGATGGACTCCTTAAAGCATGTAGGGTTACCGACTGAGATAAGGAGAGGTTGAATATCTTTGTGAACACAGGTGCTAGTTGGTCTGTGCAGGCTCTGAGGACTTTACCTGAGATGCCTTCTGGTCCTGCTGCTTTCCTGGTGTTCACTCTCCTGAAGGCTCTCCTCACGTCATGCACGGAAATGATGAACGCGTTTCCGGTGCTGGCAGTGACTTCCTGTCTGCAGCCGCTAGCGCCGCTCGCATTAGCGCTGCTAGCCTTAGCATCGCTAGTATCTTTTGCTGCAGCCTGCAGCGAGCATAGAATGTGTTCAGCTCGTCTGCCAGAGTCATGTCTGCGTTCATCATACCGGATGTTGGTGCTTTATAGTCCGTTATTGTTCTTAGTCCCTGCCACAGGCTCCTAGAGTCGCTCTGTTGGAGCTGTGACTCTAGTTTTCTTCCGTAGCGCTGCTTCGCCTCTTTCACCGCCTTCTGGACGTTATATGATGCAGCCTTGTACAGGTCTATGTCCCCCGACGCAAGTCCTGCGTTGTAGGCAGCAGTGCGAGGTCTCAGAACGTCACAGATGTTTTTATCCAGCCACGGCTTCTGATTGGGAAACGTTCTGTTGGTTGTTTTTTGTACGGTATCATCCGTTAGTTTCCCGATGAAACTCACAACCACTTCCGTAAACACGTTGACGTCATCAGAGCTGTTTTGGAACATGTCCCAGTCTGCGTCATCGAGTGCGTCCTGTAGCGCGGCCACCGATTGGTCCGTCCAGCGCGTAACCTCCCTCTGAACCGGAACTTCTTTATATTTTGGCATGAGGAAGATGGCGGCATGGTCAGATTTCCCAAACGGTGGACAAGATTGCACCTTGTAGCCGTCCTTGACTGTTGTGTAAAAGTGGTCCAGTGTCTTTTCGCCCCTGGTTGGGCAGGTGATATGCTGATAAAAGGTTTCCGTTCCCGGGGTTGTGTGTGATGCTGTGCGAGTGCATCATGCAGCTCACATAAGTCAGTATCCGTGTCCGCTTTTGGTGGTATATAAACGGCGCTGATTATGACAGATGTAAACTCCCGAGGAAGATAAAAGGATGACATTTGATGGACAATAGTTCCAGGTTGGGTGTGCAGGAGCGTGCGAGAGGAACAACGCTCGCGCTGCTGCACCAGCTGCTGTTTACCATTAAACACACACTGCCTCCCCTTGTCTTCCCCGATTCCCGTGTCCTGTCCATGCGGTGGACTGAGAAGAACTCGGCCGGCTGGATAGTGTGGTCCGGCACCGCTGCATTCAGACATGTCTCGGTGAAGCAGAGGAGATTGCAGTCCGGAAAGTCCCTCTCGAACTTTATCCTGGCCCTGAGATCATCCAGCTTCTTCTCCAGTGACTGGACATTACCGAGCAGGATGCTAGGCAGAGGTGTGCGGTGTGCACAAGCTCTCAGCCTGTTCCTGACGCCGACTCGTTCCCACCCGGGGCCGGCACTTTGGGTCGCGTCCTTTGTTTTCCCTCAGGATCTCACTGGACCAGCTCGGATCCGGAGTTAAAAACAACAAATTGTGAGTACATTGTAGACCAATAGAAATAAGAGTATCTCTATCATACCTAATGCACTCAATTATGATGAATTTGCAGGTTTAAAGTTGCTGAAAATTAACTCAAAAGACAAAAAAAAAGTAGAAGAGGTCGGAGCAGTCGCGATGGCAACCAACCTCACCGGCGCCATCGGCACCTGGCATTGTGGCCGAGGACATTTGGTGGTAAAATACACGTTGAAGGCAAAGTGCAAGCACTGTGACAGAAGGCATCTTGATATCCTTCATGAGGTGAATGCAAAGTGCATATTGGTCAGATTCTACTACAGTTCTTGTTTGTGATGAGTAAAAGCAATCAGAAGACTCCTCAGAAAGATACACATCCAGTAGGGCCTACCTCTCAGACATTGTACTTGGATAGGCCTACTTGTGGTATGCAAGTGCTATTAAAACTTAGTGGAGTTATCATTTAGAGTGGTAAAGTCACTGGAAACATACACTGTTCTGGATGATGGGTCTGAGCGCACCATCCTAATGCCTGAAGCTGCTCAGCGTCTAGGTCTCCAAGGAGACAGGGAAGACCTGGCTCTTCGTACAGTGAGACAAGAGGTTCAAACCATTAAGGGAAGAGTTGTTTCCTTTTCCATATCTCCCTTTTCATACCCTGATAGATCCTATCAAGTTAAGGGTGCCTTTACAGCTAAAGAGCTTGCCTTGGTACAACATACATACCCAATTTCTGACCTCCAGAAAAGATACTGACTTACCTTTGCATGCGATCGTCAAGGCACAACTTATCGGATCTGCCTATCCGCACATGATCATCCCTGTGGAGCCTGTGCGTTTGGGGCCACCTGGAGGTCCTGCAGCCGTCCATACCAAGCTTGGTTGGGCTTTACAAGGTCCTTCAAGTCTTCTTAAGTCTTGTTTACATCCTCAGGAGTGTCTCTTCATTTCCTGCCTTTCTCCTGAAGCTGAGTTATTCCGACAAGTTGAAAATCTTTGGAAGTTAGATGTTCTTCCTTACTGCTCCAAGAAGATTATCAGCCAATCTCTCCAGGATTCAGAAGCAATTCGTATCTTGGAGGAAAAGACGACCAAGATCGAGGTTCAGGGTGTGAAGAGATATGCCACTCCTTTACTGTGGAGGCAAATGTCTCCTCCCTTGAATTCACCCCAAGAAGCAGTCATGAGKCTATTATGTAGCACAGAGCGGAGGCTGTCTAAAGAACAGGAGAAGGCTGAAGCCTATGAATCAGAGATCCAGAAACTCAAGAACCGTATTGTATTCAATTGCTCCTTTGAATATAAGGGCCAGTCCTTAAATGATTACCTTCTGCCTGGCCCTACTCTAGGCTCAAACCTCTTAGGAGTCCTCCTTCGCTTCCGTGAACATTCCGTTGCTATCTGGAGCGATGTGAAGGGCATGTTCCATCAGGTTCGCCTGCTTGAAGAAGATAAGCCATTTCTATGATTTCCGTGGCATCAGGGTAAACCATCTGAACCTCCAGTCATACATTAATGGGAAGTTCTGCCTTTCGGCACTACTTGTAGCCCTTGTTGTGCTGTTTTTGCACTGCAGTCTCATGTCAGAGGGGATCTTGAACCTATTGACGAGGTATGTCAAGCAGTTGAGCGAAATTTCTACGTAGACAACTGTCTAAGCAGTGTTCCAACTGAAGCTCAAGCCAAAAATCTGGTAGACCGTTCACAGAGCATTTACAGTGGGCATGTTACATCCCCGAGGTGATTCAGCAGCTTCCTGATGAGTTGAAGTCCAACAGTGGGGAGAAATGGCTCACTCAAGGAATGGATAACCCACAAGAGAATGGCCTTGGATTGATAATGCAGTGCAGATCGGACTACTTGGTATACACATCTTATCAGCGGGAGGATGGTGAAAGTACAATGCGGAAAATCTATTGTACTTTGGCCAAGCTCTATGACCCGCTTGGGTATCTCATACCATATACTACGAGAGCTAAAATTGTTGTGCAGATGTTCTGGGATAAGAAACGTGAATGGGAATCGCATACTTGTGCTCTGAAGACGAACAAGGCAATACACATGTATCTTTCATTGCTGCCAGGTCACGAGTTGCTCTTCGGAAACAAGTCTCCATTCCCCGTTTAAAGCTATGTGCTGCACTAACAGGAGCACAGCTTGGAGATGTCATAAGAAGAGAGCTGACCTTAAACATTGATCAGTTCAAATATTGGTCAGATTCTACTACAGTTCTTAATTGGCTGAAATCTGACTCATGTAGATACCGGGTGTTTGTAGGCGTAAGAGTAACAGAAGCTCAGGAACTTTCTGATCCTGGTTCTTGGTGCTACATCGACTCAGCAACCAATTCTGCCGATGATGTAACTCGTGGTTTACCACGGATTCGGCTAACGGAGAACTCAAGATGGAAACTTGGTCCAGACTTCTTAGGGCAGCATAGTAGCTGTTGGCCAAAATGACCAAAAGGGCCCGTTCTCGAAGAAGATAATGAGCTTAAAAAACCTGTCTTTTGTGGGTCAGTGACTGAGATTAAAGAGCAAGTTGAGCCTGATGTTCATCAGTTCAGTAGCTATCCCGAGTTCTTAGATGCTACAGCACGATCACTTCACAGGGCGGCTGATGGCACATTTTCACCAAGCTCAAATGAGTTCAGACAAGCAGAGTTGTTTATCTTTAGACAATGTCAGAAACATGACTTCTGAGAAGATTATGCTTTGCTTAGGGAAGGTAAAGACATTCCCACACGTAGTCGAATCCTTAAGCTCCTTAAGCTCCTGAATATGACAGAGACTCTGACTTGATCCAAGTTGGGGGCCGACTTCGTCAGTGCCCTTACTTGAATGAAGAAGTCTTACACCCTATAGTTCTGTCCCCAGACCATCCAGTGGTCAATCTTCTGATTAAGCATTATGATGCACAACTGCACCACCCGGGAGCTGGAAGAGTTTTTGCCAAGATACGATGCAAGTATTGGATTTTTCGAGGAAGAGAAGCGATCAAATGACATCAACACAATTGCATGGACAGCAGGAAATGGAGAGGCAAGCCAGTTATTCCAAAATTGTCAGACCTACCTCCGTCAAGTCTAAGGCTATTTAAACCTCCCTTCTACTCTACTGGGGTGTCACGAGTCTGGGTGCGAGGCATAACTGCAGACGCAAAACAAGGAACTGAATGAGACCAAACTATTTATAATAACACTAATTACCAACTCGGTTCAGGTGAGCGCCCCCCTGGTCACCTGACCGAGTTGCCCCATGGGAACTGAAGTCATAAACAAAGGAACTACAAACAATCACGGGCGCTTTGGCGCCCTCTAGGGGTTATCCCTGACACGTGGTAGATTGTTTCGGACCACTAATGGTAAAGACAGTTCGCCGCCTAGAGAAAAGATCGGGCATTATCTATAAATGCCTCACCTCACGAGCTGTACATCTAGACCTGTTGTATCACATGGATAGTGACTCATTCTTGATGTCTCTGAGGCGTTTTATTGCTCGGAGAGGGAAACCTCACGAACTCCTCTCCGATCAGGGAACAAATTTCAAGGGAGGTGCTAATGAGCTAGAAGACGCCTTCTAGAAGATCCAGCCCATCCTTCGAGACTGGCTGGCTAAAGAACAAATCACGTTCAGATTCAACCCCCCTAGTGCACGTCATTTCGGAGGTTCTTGGGAACGGGAGGTGAGGTCTGTTAAGACCAGCTTAAGAAGCACCTTAGGCACTCAGACCGTAACTGAAGAGGTATTGAGAACAAGTTTGATTGAGGTCGAAAACATTCTTAATTCCAGACCTCTCGGTTATGTCTATATACGATCTATATATACGTCTATATAGCAGACCCTGATCCAGTAATGCCAAACTCCTTACTACTGGGGAGACCTGACTCTTCCCTTCCCCAAGTCGTCTATTCAGATTCCGAATTACTCAGTAGGAAAAAGGATGGCGACACAGCCAGGTTCTCAGCGACCATTTTTGGAAGCATTTTGTTCATGACGTTCTTCCATCCCTACAGTCACGACAGAAGTGGCACTGTGAGAAGCAAAACATTGTGGTTGGTACAGTGGTGCTCATTGTTGATGAACAGCTTCCAAGAGCATGCTGGAAAGTTGGCACGGTTTTATCTGTCATTCCCAGTGCCGATGGCCGAGTCAGAACTGTGGTGGTTAAAGTGAAAGATCAGACGTACACCAGAACAGTTGTGAAACTGATTGAACTACCATCATTACCTATAGTAGGTATATACCTATACCTATATAGTTTGTCATAAACTTGATAATGGCAAATTTGCTTAGCAAATTTGAGGGCGGCTGTTCAAAAGATTGTTTGATTCTGTCTTCTAGATGTACCTTCGTTCCTTTCCATGTTATGTTAGGTGGGCGTGGTTAAGCTGCGCTCTTGCGAGTTCAGTGAATAACGCGAGATTATCAGACGCAGCAATGGAGGAGGAAGGAAGGACAGGCATGTGCGCGTTTTGATGCTCAGTTACTGTTTTTTTTTTTAGAGGATTATAACTACAGCACTCACAGAGCGAGCAGTCTGACTGAGTCTGATCGTATGGGTGATAGATGTGGTGTTATTTGAGACTGACCGAACTTTATGGTGTGTGTCATTGCCGAAAGTAAGTGTTAATAGTTCACTATTTACTTGGATTATTCAGTTATATAAACTTCGTGCATCGATTATATGCATATCCAGTATTCTTTCTAATTAGAACAGCATGTTAATAAATGGTATGTGTTCACGATGACTCACGTGTACGTTCACGAAAGCGCTGATGATGCCGCAGTTTCTCTTTGTGAATAGTTTGAGAAATAATTAAGCTCTTTCTATATTATAGAACCACATACACACCTTCACACTCATATACACGCACGCTTACACTCACACGGCATTATCATACACTCATCATATGTTATATATACATATATATTTTCATGGCACACGAAGATAAAGACTGGATGATGTTGCATGCTGGCGGATGGCATCACGTCTGAGGACCGACTGCTAACGGGATAACTGCACCTTCCTTTCCTAAAGTGGACACCCTGAAACTGTTGGGACTTATTTCCACCACGACATTGCACCTTCACAGCACTGTGATTATTGCCATCCTTATCTGTTAATTTATTTATGATTACGTGGGCCTACGCTGTTTTATTTTGTTTTGTGATTATTTATGTTTACACCGTTCAACTTAATATAAAGATATTTGATTTAATCTAACCTTGTTGGCTTCTTTACTCCTCCCCTATTTTTTGGACATCAAGTGGATAACCTGTCCTTTAAGGTGATATAGAACCGTATAGCTATCAGTGCATTCATACAGTCTTCACAACATAATGTGAAATGTGGAAAAGGTCAAAGGCCATGAATACTTTTGCAGAGACACTGTATTTAAAAAAATATTGGCTACCTAAAAGAGGGACACATAATGACCACAAAACTGGCATAGGTTTATATTTCAGAATTAATTAACTACATAATTTAGTTTTTCCAAAAAAAAAAAAAAAAAAAAACGTAAGTAAACACATTTTACTTGAGTGCTGAGATTTCCATGCAGGTTAAGGTGGAGAGCTGTTATCTGTTAGAAAAGCAGCCTCCCTTAAACAACTTTTCAAAGCTTCCCTTACAAAAGTGTCAAAACTGCAGTTTTCTACATATGCAGGAAACGCAGTAATTTGGACACGAATTTACTGCATTTTTTCTTAATACTGCAATAACGACTGCAGTAATACTGCAATAATCCTGCAATATAATGCAGTAATACTGCGATACTACAGTTAATATTAAACAGCTACTGCAGTTAAAATAGTAGTTGTACTGCAAATAAAATGTACGGGTATATGCAATTTGAATAAAGCTGAAAAATTACTTACAGTTTTTCTATAATCTAAATGTGTGATGTAGTGTAATACAACTACATTACAACAAAATTATTGCAGTTCATTTTATTATTTAATTTAAAAAAATCAATAAAGCAACACACTTAAAACATTAAAAAGACCCAAAAACAGACCATGAAAGCACTTTAATACTTAACACACAATATTACTGTTCAACAGTGCTGCTGCTAGGAGACACTGCTGTCAATCAGTGTATGACTGGTCAAGTATGTGAATATATTACAAGGCTTGAGGTGTGTAGCTGGAAGCCTGGAGAGGTTTGACGCCCCATTCATTCTTCAACTTTGTTGGATTAACCGTTTCACCTTCCCTTCCTTCACTTTAAAGGCATTCTTGAAAAGCAAACAGCAAGACAAATATTCATTACGAGGTGTGTAAAAAAGCACATTTGAATAATAAAAATGAAATCATTCCATATATACTCACCATTACATGTTTTACTGAGAAACTATCTATTTCTGTCATTATGTCCTAAACTATTGCTAAATAATGGCTCGAGTTTGCTGTTTTTGATAGCAACCCTGTTAATTAAGATTTCAGAATGTAATGTGAATGTGATGACGCTGGCATTGGGCATTGGTTTAGAGATTCAGACTTATAATCACTCTGGTTGATTATATATGGAATGACCAAATATTATTAAAATATTAACTCAATTTACTCACCTCTAACAGCTGCTGTTTGTTGGGCTGGGAGTGCCTTAGTGCCATGTGCGGAGTTTGAGGCTTTGCAGATTCTATGAACAAAAGACAACAAATAAAGCAAATGCTTATCAAAAAGAAAACTCAGATGAGCACCTTTGGATTCATAAAAAGAAAGTGGACCATTGGTAGACTGTGTGAGATTTTAGATAATCCTTTTAATTTAATTCATCAGGTAAAATCCAACCACACCTTTGTTCCACAGAGTGATGTCCACCTCTTGATGTCTTTCTGAAACATGAAGACAAACAAGTTTAAAACTGATTAAGCAAAAATATAAATGTGTTCTGAGAACCCCACACCCCACAAAAAAATCTTATTACGCACTTAGCCAAATCTGAATGATTAAAAAAAAGGTCACAAACTCAAAATTTGTTTTTAGTAAAGGAAAATAAAGGGATGAGAAAAACTATGTTTCCTACCAGGAGTGAAATCTGCCCAGGGTCTAATGCTGACTTCTTGGCCTTCTCCCTCTTCCCCTTTCCCAGAGTCTGCTCTGAGGTGATAAGAGGAACACTGGAGAGAAACACAGTCCTTCTCTCGATCTTCTCTCTAATGTAAGGGCTGATGGACGACTACATAAACAAACACAGGACGTTTACAGCCGAATCATTTTTATTCGCTTCTTAACTCCTCTCACACTGTGTAGTGTTACACATTAAGAAATCAACTTGCACTTTTATGGTCTATAGTTAAACTGAGCGATACATTTACAACTGAATTCAATGCTAGCAGTGGGCTACCTCAGGTTAACCTAGCTAGCATGCTAACAGTATAGCGGTTAACATTAGAAAACACGCACACATTTAGGACAATGCCGTTAACACCGCATAGCGATAGAATACAATAACTAGTTAAATAAATTTGTATTGTAAAATAATAAAAGTAACTTARGGTCCCACTCACCACTTAACTGAATGACGTGACAGGGCCATCGCTCAGGTTCGGCTGTGTTCCTCCTCAAGACGACACGCCCCCTTTCTAGATTCTTCCAACTCGTCAAGTTTTCTTGGCTGAACTTTGAAATTGTCATCTTGATTTAATTCTGATATGTCGCGAATGTGTACCGTTTTATCAACMATAAAGTCTATAAGATAGTTATAGTACTCCATCCTGTCTGAGTTTCTCAATAACTACATACACAAACCGTTAGTGTCTCTTTCTCGGCGTTTATGAGCTGTCGTTTCGGTCAGAGCGCGCATCTCTAAATGAACGAGAACCGTACCGCGCATGCGCACGCTACGGGACTGCATCGCGCGCTCTATAGTTCAAACTCTGTCTGAGGATTAGATGTGATCTTGTAGTCTTACTGGCTGGTGAGGACAAATCGTACAGTGGTGCATATTTAAGCACGTCTCAGTTTTACAATGGAAGATTATAAGAGGAAGACGTTATTGTTTTCCTTGCACACACGCTATTTGCTTCTACCTGCTCCCAACGGGTTTCTGTTTGCCTGTGCCTGAGAATAAGATGACCCTGGCATTCAGAAGTCAGAATCACAAACTACAATTGAGACACACATCACTTCACTGAATGAATTTATTAGGATCCTATATTTCTTGAACCAAACTACAAACACAACAACAACAACAATAATAATAATAATAATAATAATAATAATAATAACAGAACCTAGATAAGGACTGCAACTATAACCTATAACCTAGTTAAGGACTGCAGGATTCAGTGCAGGATTCAGTTGTTCAATAACTACAAAGTTACAGAAGAATATTTTAATACAACTACATTCCATCTGCATTTAACTGAAATAGTACTGAATAAATAGTATTTCATTGTACTTTACAAAACTGCAATATAACTGCAGCTTTTATCCCAGAAGCTGCAGGAGCTGAAGTTGTTATTATTATTATTATTATTATTATTATTATTATTATTTACAATGGACAATGTTACAGATTCATATTTCAATACAACTGCACTGTACTGCACTCCAACTGCACTGTACTGCATTGTACTTCACAAAAACTGCAGTAAAACTGCAGTTTCCCCACAGAAACTGCTGTTATTTTTTGTAAGGGTTTAATGCTATGTCTCGCATTTACATGATCACCACGTCCTTCTTATGTTTCCAGAAATAGGAGTGTCCCTTTTGTTTAATACAGATGTCACTGAACACTAATGGGAAGCAAGGAAATCACTCATGTACACTTTCATTTCTGCACCAATTTAAAAATAGTCAAGTAAAGCCAAGCTACTTCAGCTATGAGGCTAATTCAGGTACAATGTTTTTTTTAAATAGCCAAATTTATGTTGAATTTAATTGAATATTAAATTTAAGTAATATCTCTCCAGGCAGTATGATGCTGTAGTGACTAGCACTGAGCCTCACACCTCCAGAGTAGAGAGAGTATATCTCTCCAGTTACTGTATTTTTAAAACAGCTTTTAAAAAACTTTTTTTGTTTCATTGTATAGTTAATTATGTCTCCCTTGACTTTCAAGCTAGGTAGGGTATTGTTTCATTTTAAATCACATGCTAATTACTGTGACACCTTCAATAAGAATAAGGAACACAGACCCGGAAACATCCTATGAATAGAAATCCAGTCTGACTAGCAAGAAGCTGCCAAAACAAGGGTGAACTATTCAAGCAAATGACAATCTATTTTCATGTTTCAGATAAAAAACATTTTAATAATCTTTTTCTCTAAGGCTAAACTTTATCTTTAATACAATCACAACAGTAAAACTCTGCACTGGAATACCACCAGAGGGCGCCAAAGCGCCCACAGACTCCATTTGGTCTTTTGTTTTCATTTGTAGTTTTTGGTGGACTTCATTCCCCAGAATGCACGTCGGTCAGGTGATGTGGCGCTCACCTGATCCGAGGTTGCTAATTAGTTTTGTTATAAATGTTCCTGAGTTCCTGTGAAGTCTTTGCCTTGCATCTGTTCGGTTTGGGTTACTGTTTGTTCTGGTTAGTTGTTTAGTTCTGTGTTTTCTCCAAGTTCTGTGTTTTCTCCAAGTTCTCTGTGTTCTCCTGGTTCTGTGTTATCCTGGTTCTGTGTTATCCTGGTTCTGTGTTCTCCTGGTTCTGTGTTCTCCTGGTTTGTCTGTCTCCTTGTCTGTCTGTCTGTCCCCTAGCCTTTGTCTGTATCTCCTTGCCGGTGTTATCTCCTAGTCTGTCATGCTTAGTTTATCCCTAGTTTAAGTTAATGTTCTCTTCCTTTTGTTCCTTGTTTTGTGTCTCATTAAAATCCTTTTGCTCACCTCACCTCTGCTATAATGCCTTTCCTTCGTCCCGCAAGCAGTACCCGTGACATGCACTGATAAAGTTTTATGTTTAAAACCCCTAAATTTTATCTTTGTATACAAATTAGCATAGATCTTAAAGTTCCTTAAAAGGTATTTGCCCCCTCCCTGAATTTGTCACACTTAAATGATTCAGATCATCAAACAAATTTTAATATAAATAAAATGAAACAAACACAAAGTTAACCCGGGTAAATACAAACTGCAGTTTTTTAAGTGTGATTTAATTAATTTAAGGATAAATGTTGTTCAAACCTACCTGGCCCTGTGTGAAAAATAATTGCTCCTTTTGTTTAATTCAATTCAATTTTATTTGCATAGGCTTTTAACAATTGTCCTCATCGCAAAGCAGCTTTACACAATCAAAAGAATTATTTAAATTTGTATGAAGTGTGAATGTGTATGAATCAAAATGGTCAGATAGTCCCTGATGAGCAAGCCGAGGGCGACAGTGGCAAGGAAAAACTCCCTGAGATGGCAGTAGGTAAAAACCTTGAGAGGAACCCGACTCAAAAGGGAACTCATCCTCGACTGAGTGAAACAGAAAGAAGGAATTGATTTGCATTCATATTGTCTGTTAGGTGGCAGGCAGTTCAGTGTAACAGTTGTTAACAGATGTTAATTGATGTTAATATGGAGTCCAGGTAGTTATTGGCACCTCAGGTAGACTTGTAGGAAATTCCAGTCCTGAACTATCGAGCGACTGCAGCCAAGTCCTCAGAGAAACAGCTGTCAATATCAGTCGAGGCACATAGTCTTCATAGTAGAGTGAAATTGTCCCCAGACACCAGATGCATCCCAAGAGACACACGGAGCTTCCATGTGATGAGATCTCCAACCTGAAGCGGGGCACCAGGATGAGTCAGAAAGGTCCAGAGTGCAGAAGGAGTCTGGATCAGTAGCAGCTCAGGAACGACATGTGTAGCTCGACAGAGAGAGCAAAAGAGAGGAGGGGGGGGGGAGTAGAATAGGAGAAATCTATTTACAAAATGCTTGGTAATAAATAGGTTTTTAGCCTTGACTTAAACAGTGAGTTCCGAACACTATTTTGAAGGCTATTCCATAACTTTGGGGCTTTGTAAGAAAAAGCTCTGTCCCCTGCTGTACTTTTTATTATACACTGTACTGACATGCAGCCTGCATCCTATGATCAAAGTAGGCGTGGCGGATCGTAAGAGACTAGCAGTTGACTCAGATACTGTGGCGCAGGACCATTTAATGCTTTATATGTCAAAAGTAGTATTTTAAAATCAATGCAAAATTTCACAGGGAGCCAATGAAGCGAAGATAAGATAGGGGTGATGTGCTCGTATCTTCTGGTTTTTGTGAGGACTCTCGCTGCTGCATTCTGTGTCATGAGCCAACCCATCCCACCTAGCTCCTCACATCCCTAACTCCACCCTGGAGCTTTACGTGTGCCCAGCGACACACCTGTATCTGATTAGGAGTCATCCCTAGGACTTGAAAGCAAGCCGAGTGCATCAGTTTGTGCCTCACGTCCTCGTGTATATTCTAGTTTTTTTAAAAAGTTTGTCTCGTTGTCGACCCAGCTGCCCTTCGGATTCCTCTTTTCGCCTTCTCCCTCGGATTACCTCGCCTATATCTCGGACTGAATTTCGTGTATGACCCTGCCTGTGTAAAGAATCTGGTTTTGGACTCGCCCCTTTGGATTTGTTAGGTCTCACGGCTGGATCTTATGGTTATCGACCCTTACCTGGCAAAGAACGCTGATTCTCATTCCTCGCTCCATGGCTTGTGACACGCTCCCGGCGCCGCATGAAAGTGCTTCCGTCTTCTCACAAGGATCTTCGCAACACGCGCCAAGCTCCTACTCTTCAAGGAAATAATCCGAAGCACTCTGCCCTCCTCTCTCTCCTTGCGAAGCAGATCCGCATCGGATGTATTTTTGTATAGATATTGATAGTTCTTTAGAGTTACTTAAAAATGTAAAATTTATATTGTAAATTTATGTTGTTACATGTATGTAGCACCCTGGTCCTGGAGGAACGTTGTTTCGTTTCACTGTGTACTAACTGTATATGGTTGGAATGACAATAAAAGCCTACTTGAACTTGAACTTGAACCAGTGCTACAGCTTGATTGCGCAATCCGCGAAGCAGATCCGTGTCGGAAAACCAGTGCTACAGCTTGATTGTGCAATCCGCGAAGCCGATCCGCGTCGGACACCAGCACTACAATTCGATTGCGCAATCCGCGTCCGTCGCTACAACCGGGAGGAATTCATGCGTCTCCACTTCTGGGTTAATGGAGGATTCCTTCAAGGTATTCCCCGAAGCATTCCGTGAGCGCATTGACTCTCTCTCTCTCTCTCTCTCTCTCTCTCTCTCTCTCACACACATACACACAAACAAGCACACACACATATACGCTCCTCCAGCCATTGTTTACCTAATCTTTTGACCTCTAATAAAAATTACTTTAAGGGAATCTGTGTCTGCTATTGGGTTCTTTCCTCCTCTGCCTCCCCCCGTGACAGTACACTGCGGTCATGGCGGACCTAGCGGACACTTTTCATCCCAGACCAGGTCTTCGCACCAAGCTCCACTCCCGAACTAGTAGCCTCTCCGAAGCCAGGCTTCACCAGATTGTCGCCCAGCAGGGAGCTCTCATTAATTCTCAACAGCAAAGTCTCCAACAGATGTCCCAWGATTTGGCACAGATGTCGATTCAGTTTCAACAGGTATGCTCAGCCTTTCCGTCTACCGTCACACCCCCGGTTCGGCGTGAACCTCGTCTACCCAATCCTCAACCCTACAATGGAGACTCTGGTACCTGCCACGCGTTCTTATCACAGTGTTCTCTGCTGCTCGAGCTCCAGCCCTCTGCCTTTCCTACAGAACGTTCCAAGGTGGCGTACATAATCACCCTCCTTACTGAAAGAGCCCGCGAGTGGGGGACGGCCGTTTGGGACGCTAACGATACGTGCTGCACCACTTTCTGCACCTTCACTGAGGAAATGAGAAGAGTGTTTGACCGCTCCCTGATGGGAAGAGAGGCTGCCAGACAGCTCTTGGAGAGCCGCCAGGGCACCTGATTTGCTTATGACTACGCTATTGAGTTCCGAACCCTGGCGGTCGCAGCTCAATGGGATACTCAGGCGCATTATGACACTTTCCTGAATGGGCTTTCTGAGCCGGTCAAGGACCAATTGGTTTCCCAGCAGCTTCCTGAAGACTTGAACGGGTTGATGGATCTCGTGGGGCGGGTGGATTCTCGTCTCCAACGAAGACACCGCATCCCTAACCAGCCCCGGCATAGGTCAGGGACATCACTCACACTGACCATGCCTGTCGCCGTTCCAGCTGAACCCATGCAGGTTGGACGAACCCGGATCTCACCGGAGGAACGACAACGCCGGAKTCAGGCAGGTGCGTGCYTCTACTGYGGCCAGGTTGGGCACTTGCGTCTGCAATGCCCGTTAAAAGCCAGGCCCCCCCAGTGAACCTAGGCACACTGGAGGGGCRCACCCAAGAGCAGTTGCCTAGAGGCCGTCCAGTCCTTCCCGTCACGCTCTTCCTAGACAACCAGCCCCACGTAGCTCAGGCCCTCGTCGACTCCGGCTCCGGCCAGAACATGATCTGTGCCATGAAGGTCAAGGAACTGCGCATTCCCATTATCTCACTGAACACGATGGAACGCAACTTCCTCCGATCACCCAACGCACCGTTCCGATTACCCTGAGGACCTCCGGGAACCACTTGGAAGAGATTTCCTTCTTTGTCATGGATAAGGCTGTGCCAGCTCGTGCTTGGACGTCCATGGCTTGTTCGACACAATCCACACWTAGATTGGAGAAACAATACCATCCTCGGTTGGAGTCCTCTCTGCCTGGCCTCTTGTCTAAGATCTGTCCCACCATAGCCTCAGGCCCCCCTGAGGAGTTTCCTGACCTCTCCATGCTCCCACACGACTACGTCGACCTCAAGGCCGTGTTCAGTAAGTCTCGGGCCATCTCCCTTCCTCCTCATCGTCCTTACGACTGCGCGATTGACCTCCTGCCTGGCACARCTCCACCTCGGGGACGTCTCTTCTCACTTTCACAAAACGAAAGGAAAGCCATGGACCAATACATTTCTGAGGCTTTAGCCACCGGCATCATCAGGCCGTCCTCGTCCCCTGCAGGGGCGGGCTTTTTCTTTGTGGCCAAAAAAGATGGGACCCTACGCCCTTGCATTGATTACAGGGGCCTGAATGACATCACCATCAAGAACCGGTACCCYTTGCCCCTGATGTCCACAGCCTTTGATCTCCTGCAGGGGGCCSAATTCYTCACAAAACTGGATCTTTGCAGCGCCTATCATCTGGTCAGAATTAGAGAAGGGGATGAGTGGAAGACAGCCTTCAACACCCCATCAGGACATTACGAGTATCTAGTCATGCCGTTTGGATTAGCCAATGCTCCGGTCGTGTTCCAAGCCCTAGTTAATGACGTCCTTAGGGACTTCATAAATATCTCCGCTTTCGTATACCTCGATGATATCCTCATCTTCTCGCATTCATTGGAGGAACATAAGACACATGTCCGTCAAGTACTCCAAAGGTTGCTTGAGAACCAGCTCTTCGTTAAAGCTGAAAARTGTGAGTTCCACAGCAGCACAGTCTCTTTCCTCGGCTTCATTGTCGCCCCATCCAGGATACAAATGGACCCTGCCAAGCTGAGAGCAGTCACCGACTGGCCTGCTCCCACAACACGCAAGGAGCTCCAGCGCTTCCTGGGGTTCGCTAATTTTTATAGGCGGTTCATTCACAATTATTGTTTGGTAGTCGCCCCGCTCATCTCCCTGACTTCAGCCAAGACCCCGTTCCTTTGGTCGGAGCAAGCGGCCAGGTCGTTCCTAGACCTGAAGAGGCGATTCACCTCGGCCCCAGTCCTTTTTCAGCCGGACCCGTCCCTTCAGTTTGTGGTAGAAGTGGACGCCTCAGAGATCACCCAAGGACAACAAACTACATCCTTGTTGTTTCCTCTCCCACCGACTTTCCCCCGCTGAGAGGAACTACGGCATCGGCAACCGGGAGTTACTGGCAGTCAAACTGGCTCTGGAAGAGTGGAGGCATAGGTTAGAGGGCACCGAGATCCCATTCCTGGTTTGGACGGATCATAAAAATTTGGAATATCTYCGGACAGCCAAACGGCTAAACTCCCGCCAAGCAAGATGGTCCTTGTTCTTTTCACGTTTTAATTTCTCCCTGTCCTATCGTCCGGGATCTAAAAACACAAAACCGGATGCTCTCTCTCGCCAGTTCTTTCCAGCCAATGATCTGGCACCTGAAGCCACCATTTTGCCCCCTCATTGTCTTGTSGGCGCAGCGCTACTAGAGGTGGAACGCGCTCCATCAACAGCCCGGTCCCTCACAGACACCACAAGGCGCAAGCTCTTTGTCCCGGAAACTGTGAGACCCCACGTTCTGAAATGGGGACATGGCTCCAGACTGGCCTGCCACCCCGGTGCAGCACGTACGTTGGCTCTGGTTCAACAACGGTTCTGGTGGCCCACCATGAGAGAAGACACTCGCCGCTTCGTTAATGCCTGTGACTCTTGCGCCAGAGGCAAGACAGCAACAAGCCCCCCCGCTGGCTTCCTTAGACCTCTCCCGGTTCCTCACAGGCCCTGGTCCCACATCGCTCTTGATTTCATCACTGGACTCCCCGACTCCGAGGGTAACACATGCGTGCTCACGGTGGTCGATTGCTTTTCCTACCTGGACTGCCTACAGCTAAAGAAACTGACGAGCTGTTAATCACGCACGTTTTCCGGCTTCATGGACTTCCGACAAACATTACATCTGATCGGGGTCCCCAGTTCACAGCCCGGTTCTGGTCCGCCTTCTGTAAATTAATTGGCGCTACCCCCAGCTTATCCTCGGGCTATCACCCATAGACAAATGGCCAGGCGGAGTGAGCCAATCAGGACCTAGAAACGGCGATTCGATGCACAATCTCTAAGGAACCCCATTCCTGGAACCGGATGCTACCGTGGATCGAGTATGCCCATAACTCCTTGCCCACATCAGCCACGGGCCTCTCCCGTTTTCAATGTTGCCTCAGGTATCAGCCTCTGCTGTTCCCATATTCAGGAGGTGGAGGTGGAGGTTCCTTCAGCTCAAGCATTCATTCGTCGGTGCCGAAGAACGTGGCTGAACGCAAGATCTAGGATCCGCTGAGCAGTATCAGCCTTCAAACAACAGGCCGACCGGCGTCGCTCCAGGGCACTGTCATACCGCGTGGGGCAAAGAGTGATGCTGTCCTCTCACTACATTCCCCTTAGTGTTCCCCTTGGTGTTATAAACTGCACTAAGGTCGAGTAACATAAGCATAGTTACACAACCCTGATCAGAGGCCAATAGGAAGTCATTTACTACTTTAACGAGTGCTGTCTCTGTGCTGTGATGAGACCTAAATCCTGACTGATACAGTGTATGTTATTTCTATGTAGATATGAGCATACCTGCTCCGCTACTATCTTATCCAGAATCTTAGAGATAAAGGGAAGGTTTGATGCCGGCCTGTAATTGGACAGCTGACCGGGTTAGGGTTAGGTCCGGGGCCCAGGGTCGAGGTCAGACTTCTTAATTATTTGCTGCCACATTAGTTTGTGGTTCATGTAGAATGCCTGAGGCCAGACTTCCTTCGTAGCTTCCTGTTGTGGTGACATAGCTTCCTGTTTTTCGTATTGTTCCCGCAAAAGTTCTTCGTCTGTTTGTAAAAGCGTTTTAAATTATATTTTGTTATATTTTTGTTCCGTTTTTTTTGCGCTTTTTGAGAGAACGCACATATCATCTTGCCAACAACAAGCAAATCCATCAGCCAATAATCACAACTCCGGCACAAAGGTACGTTATCATGTCTACCATTCAGCTCGCTCAGTGTGTGGAGTGCAGGATGTTTAGACATTCATCCTCCGTCATTAGTGATAATTTTATTTGTGATAGGTGTGTGTTAGTTAGCACCCTGACGGAGAAGATAGTAGCATTAGAGGAGCACACCTCTTCTGCGCTTCACGTGTCCAACAGGTTCGCTCTCCTCAGTGATGCACCCGCTGAGAACCCTGAAAAAGCTCTGGTTATAGGAGACTCTATACTTAGACAAGTGTAATCAGCTAGGCCTTTAGGGGCACCAGCGGCAGTGGTCAGGTGTATCCCGGGAGCCAGAGCACTGGACATAGCAGGTAATCTTAGGGCTCTAGGTCAGCATAGGTTCTCTAAGATAGTGGTACATGCTGGAGCTAACAATATACGCCTTCGTCAGTCAGATGTTAGCAAGCATAACTTATTACAGAGGTGTTTAAAATAGCGAAGGCGATGTCCAAAGAAGTAGTTTGCTCTGGTCGAATCCCAATGAGACGTGGCGACATAGCTTAGAGCAGGTTATAGTCGCTGAACCGCTGGATGTCCAGGTGGTGCTCCGAAAACAACGTGGGCTTCATAGACAATTGGAAGACCTTTGCGGGCAAAACTGGCCCGTTAGGGCGGGAAGGTGTCCATCCCACTCGGGAAGGTGTTGCTCTCATTTCTTGCAGTATAGCACATAGTCTCAGAAGAGGCCTAGTTAATCGGTGACAATCCAGAGCCAAGGCCAGGCTTGAACCAACCGTCTGCTAGCTGCATAGAGTCATCACTCAGGTTTATCATATTGAGACTGTGTCTGTTCCCCGAGCTAAACATAAACATACATTTAGAAAGAATGCGCACCCGGCACCTCTGATCTGAAGCTAGGACTGTTAAATATTAGATCTCTCGCATCTAAAGCAGTTATTGTTAATGAAACTATCACAGATCAGGAGTTTGATATATTACGTTTANTATATATAATCACTTAAACAATTTTGCAAACCGCATGCAACAAATTAAACAGGAGCCTGACAGCATTTTACATGTTTGTTTTTTTTTAACTGTGTACATGGGCATAATGTCTTTAGTGATATAACACGACACAACATCAGTAATATATTTCCATCGAGGCTCTTATCATATGGGATACAGAGACGCCGATTTAACAGTGTGGCTCTGTTTGAGGTGCGCAAGGAAATTAGTCGTGCTCGAGTACATTAGCTTCCTTTTGTTGCCACAAACTTCAGACAAATTTTACACCGAGATTTGGCTTGTTCAATGTGTAAAGTTGCGCACACGAACAATTTCCATGCGACTGAAGAAACCGCGCCTGGACACGAGCTCTTTGGTTTCATCAATGCGCACTGCCATGTTGTATCTCGTATTTCCCACGTGTGAGCCACAGAGGGGGCGTCGCAAAACTACAGAAGCACGCGGTGCCACACCAAAGTGAAACTGTAAAATCTATTTTCATTTTTCAAAATCGGCATAAACCATAAATACGAATTAATCGAAAATCACCCAGGTCTAGTTTCAAATTATAATGCTCCATATGCACATGCGCCAACAAGAAACACACGCTTTAACGCAAAACTAACATTTTAATRTAARTTYTACAAAACATTTTTAGTATTATACAGTTTTTAACATTGAAGCAACATATTTGTTGAATAAACTAAGTATTATTTCTGAACATTTCAAATAAAAATATCTTAGTTCAGTTTACTTTTTAAACTTTATTTAGATAACTTTTCATAAGTTGGCTTTTTACAGTGTAGCTAAATTAACTAAAAACAAGACCACTGCAGAAACCTCCACAACCACATCATGCAGTAGTGAGGATTTCATGAACCTTTTCAATAACGAAATCATAAATATTAGGCAAAAAATTCAGGCTTTGAAACCAGACAATTTAAGTGATACAGATGATAAACTAACCATATCAGAACCTAGAATACTTTACTCCTCTTGAAGTGAGAAAACTAATTTCACTCATCTCTTCATCAAAATTGTCAACCTGTATATTAGATCCTGTACAGACACATTGTGTCAAGCAGATAGTATCAGCAATAACAGAAACCTGTTGAAAGTAATTAACTGTTCACTCAGCAGTGGGTATGTTCCCAAATCCTTTAAATTAGCAGTTATTAAACCGCTAATCAAGAAACCTGACCTTGACCCCTGTCAGCTTTCCAATTACAAGTCAATATCAAACCTCCCCTTTATCTCTAAAGCCCCGTTTACACTGCAGGTCTCGATGCCCAGTTCCTATTTTGTTGCCTACAGTATATCTGATTTTTCTGACCGTCTGTTTACACGTTCTTTCAACTATGACCGATTCAAGTGTTTACACTTGCCATACCGTCTGAAACATGGCGCATATTTAAAGGGAGGTTCTTGCACTACACAGATGGACGAAGGCGAAATATGCTTGATGCTTGTTCTGCGATATATGCAAAGTTCGCAAAACGGAGAAGGAGGAAAAGGGACATGATTGCAGTCTGCGCATATGCTTCATTTATTGTCCTCAACCATTCAGAGGAATGTCTGGGTGCGAGATGTGTCGGGGTCGCTCTCTGGTGGCTTGCAACAGGTGTGGGCTACTGCACACTGGCGCATATGTTTGGCATGAGCAGCGCACTGGTGCCTGATTACGTCATTAAACCGCGATTAAGTCGCAGTTTTAATGACGTACAGAACGCAATGCCTCAGAAAATCCGATCTGTCTGTTTACACAACAATCACATTAGCACATATCTGATCTATATCTGATTTATTTCCACATATGAAGAAGGCCTGAAACCGATCTCGAAATATGCATGCGTTTTTTTCCTGTTTACATGGACATAGAAATATCCGATATGTGTCACATATGAGAAAAAAATCGGAATTGGGTCACATTTAACTGACAGTATAAACGTAGCTTAAGATTCTGGAAAAGGTAGTATCACAGCAGCTATGTTCGTATCTACATAGAAATAGCATAAACGAACTGTATCAGTCAGGATTTAGGCCTCACACAGCACAGAAACAGCACTTGTTAAAGTAGTAAATGGCCTCTGATCAGGGTTGCATCACTATGCAGCTTTCAGCGATCATAGTATTCTCCTTCACAGATAAGAAAATGTAGTAGGAATTAAGGGAACGGCCCTCTTGTGGCTCAGGTCCTATTAGACTGATCGCCATAAGTTTGTGGATCTAGATGGTGATCATTCCTCATGTTCTCAAGTGGAGTTTGGTGTACTGCAGGGTTCAGTTTTAGACCCACTGCTTTTTTCTTTTTACATGTTTCATCTGGGCAACATAATCCGTAAACGTGGTATTAGTTTTCATTGTTATGCTGATGACATATAATTATACATCTCAGCAAAACCAGATGAAAAAAAAAACAGTTTACTAAAATTGAGCAATGTGTGCAGGACATAAGATATTGGATGTTAATTAATTTTCTTCTGCTTAATCCTGATAAGACAGAAGTTCTAGTCATAGGACTACAAGCAGCTAGAAGTAAGCTTTCTGATCACACTGTAAATTTATATGGCCTTTCTGTTCCATCAAATGAACAGTAAAAGACCTCGGTGTGATTATAGATTCCAGCCTTTCATTTGAAGCACATGTAGATAATATTACAAGGATAGCATTCTTTCACCTCAGAAATATTGCCAAGATAAGAAACATATTGTCACTAAATGATGCAGAAAAACTAGTTCATGCTTTAATCACTTCTAGGTTGGACTATTATAAAGGCTTACTGTCTGGTTGTTCAACTAGGTGTATAAACAAGCTTCAGTTAGTACAGAATGAAGTAGAGAGAGTCCTAACTAGAACCAGAAGATATGAGCAAATCACCCCTATCTTATCTACACTGCATTGGCTCCCTGTGAAATTTCGCATCGATTTTAAGATACTACTTTTGATGTATAACGCATGAAATGATCTCACGCCGCAGTATCTGAGTGAACTGCTAGTGTCTTACGATCCGCCTCGCCTACTTTGATCAAAGAATGCAGGCTGCTTGTCAGTACCAGGTATTCTTAAAACTACTGCAGGGGGCGAAGCTTTTTCTTACAAAACCCCAAAGTTATGGAATAGTCTTGCAATTAATGTTCGGGACTCAGACAACAGTCCCAGTGTTTAAGTCTAGGCTAAAAACCTATTTATTTAGCCAAGCATTTTTGTAAATAGATTAGCCTTAGGTAAAAGAGCAGATCTGGCAGCTTATGGACATAGAGTGTCATGGTGAACTGGTATGTTTAGATGCTGTCTTCCCCACTCTCATTGATCACTCAGGTTTGTTGACGGTGAGGTGAGTGGTTGCTTTACATCTCAAGGAGCCATCATGTCTGAGTTTCCTTCTGGCTCACCCTTTAAGTTATGCTGTTGTAGTTAGTCCTGTCGGAGTCCCTACTTGCACTTTGCACTAAAYATACATTCACCTTATACATGGTTTGATTGTGACCATACCTAACTGCCATCTCTCCATCTCTTTTGCTATCTTCTCTTCTGCTCTCTCATCTCTCTCTCCCTCTCTCCTTTTCCCTCACCCTGTCTCTCTGTTGAGCTATACATGTCGCTCCTGAGCTGCTAGTCATCCAGACCCCTCTGCCCTCTGGACCTGTCTAACTCGTCCTGTAGTCCTGCTTCTGGTCGGAGATCTTGTCGCAAGGATGCTCCGTGTGGTCTGCCTGGGATAGGTGTGGTGACTGGGGACAGTTCACCTTTACCATGAAGACTGTCCAGTCCTCGATTGATGCAGACATCTGTTATCTGGGGACCTCTGTCTTCAGTCGTTCGATAGCTCAGGACTGTAATTTCCTACAGTCTACCTGAGACTCCAGGAACAAACTGGGCTCCATTTAATTTAAACACAATCGCCTGTTATACTGAACTTCCAGTCTTATACAGTATTATGCTGATCAATTCCTGCTATCCATTTTCACTCAAATGTGGATGGATTCCCTGTTGAGTCTGGTTCCTCTCAAGGTTTCTTCTTATTACCATCTCAGCAAGTTTTTCCTTGCCACCGTCACCCTCGGCTTACTCATCAGGGACAATCTTATCATTTTGATTCATACACATTCACATTTCATACAAACTTAATTTTTTTGATTGTGTAAAGCTGCTGTGCAACAATGTCAATTGTTAAAAGCGCTATACAAATAAAATTTAATTTAATTTAATTAATAACCCTACAGTACAGCATGTATTTAAAAAAGTTTGGCACTAAATATGATCAATGCTCAAACTATATTCATTTAGATATGTGAGTGTTTTTAAAAAGTAATATGTATTTTATTTATTGTACCCATAGGATTTCCTCCCTTCTGCATCACTTTTAATTGTCTACCTGAATTTCCTCATTCTCTCTCTCTCTCCCACTTATATTTCACAGTGCATTTTTTCTGTCACACAAAATGGAGAAAAAAAAGAGTCAAATACTGTATATTTTCAGAGGTGGAAAGGAACAAATTACATTTACTCGCATTACTGTAATTAAGTAGTTCTTTTTGTGTACTGTACTACTACTTTTTAAAGTAGTTTTTTAAATCTGTCATTCTACCTTTAGTTAATAATTTTGTTTGAAGTATCGTACTTTGCTACATTTTAAATCATATATGCTACTGAGTAAAAAAAAATAATGAATGAAAATGAAAAATAATACAAATAATGCATTGGGGGGAGATTGCACCCTGGAAACCACTGCAGTGATTGATTGATGGGCAGGGAGAAAATGTGCATTAACTTCACAACAACGATGGAGACAGACAAAACAGATGCCAGTGATGCAGACCCAGGTGACAATGAAATGCTATTAAATTCATATGAATCAAGCCCCTGGACATATATAAGCAACCACTTTGATTTCAAGCATAAGAAAGGCAACAGCTTTATTATGCAAAGGTGTTCCTTCTATTAAAAACAACTAGTTTGAGATGTATATCCACTCTTTTTTGAACTACATTAGAATGCTCCATCCCACCCCGCTGTTAAAAAGAAATATCTTTTACTCTGAGTAAATTTTTGGTGAACCACTATTTTTATACCATTTTTATACTTCAGTAAAATTTCACTTAATTAACAGTATTTTTCCTTGAGAACAAAAGTTTATTATTCTTTACACCTCTGCATTTTTTTATATATGTATTTTTACAGTATAAAATATTTTAATCAACATAATGCTTTCATTCAACTAACTGTAAATTGTCAAGAAAAGATTAAGAAGTGGTTACATTTATTATTAAATCTATTATCTATTAAATCTATATTTAATTATTCAATATGCTTTTTAAAGAGATCTTGTCCTCTTGTGAAAAGATTTTTGTCCTCAGTACAGGTATCACACCAGCGGACATTGTGTTACATCAAAATACATGTCAGCCTTTTGTGTCAACTGGGAACCTTGCTGTTCCCAGTTAACCAATTAAAAGATTAAAAGTTATCAAGACACATTTGCACAGTTGTAGGTAATTATGCTTCTGATAGTTTAACAAACACTTTCAAATAAAAGGAAATAGCTGTGTCACCCAAAGGTTGAAAAAAGTAACACATTTAGCAGTTCCAAAATAAAAAACAAAGTATTTACTAAGCTTCAGCTAAATTCCGTTGTTCACTGGTGTACATGGATTTTGGTTTCAAAATATATAATGTTTCTTTGCTTTTATGGATTTTATTACCTAAAATAGACACTTTTGAAATTAGGCCAGAGGTATTTAGAAACATTTGGCGGTTCTTTGTAATTTGTAAATGTTAGGATAGAACAATTTTGAGGTTTGACACAAAATAAAAAAAATACATATAGTTATATAGTAATTGTAATAACATGTAAACTAATGAAATGTTTACATATTTACAGTATTTTAAGATTGTGTGTGTGTGTGTATATACATACATACATACATACATACATACATACATCACACACACAAACACATATATACATACACACACATACACGTGGACAGAATTGTTGGTACCCTTCGGTCAATGAAAGAAAAACTCACAATGGTCACAGAAATAACTTTAATCTGACAAAAGTAATAATCAATAAGAATTCTATGAATGTTAACCAATGAAAGTCAGACATTGCTTTTCAACTATGCTTCAACAGAATTATTTTAAAAAATGAACTCATGGAACAGGCCTGGACAAAAATGATGGTACCCCTAACTTAATAGTTTGTTGCACAACCTTTTGAGACAATCACTGCAATCAAACGATTCCTGTAACTGTCAAAGAGACTTCTGCACCTCTCTGCAGGTATTTTGGCCTCCTCACTCCTCATGAGCAAGCTGCTCCAGTTGTTTCCAGTTTGAAGGGTGCCTTTTCCAGACAGCATGTTTCAGCTCCTTCCAAAGATGCTCAATAGGATTGAGGTCAGGGCTCATAGAAGGCCACTTTAGAATAGTCCAATGTTTTCCTCTTAGCCATTCTTGGGTGTTTTTAGCTGTGTGTTTTGGGTCATTGTCCTGTTGCAAGACCCATGACCTGCGACTGAGACCCAGCTTTCTGACACTGGCCAGCACATTTCTCTCTAGAATCCCTTGATAGTCTTGAGATTTCATTGTACCCTGCACAGATTCAAGTCACCCTGTGCCAGATGCAGCAAAGCAGCCCCAGAACATAACAGAGCCTCCTCCATGTTTCACAGTAGGGACAGTGTTCTTTGCTTCATTTGTCCGTCTGTGAACATAGAGCTGATGTGCCTTGGCAAAAAGTTCCATTTTTGTCTCATCTGTCCATAGGACATTCTCCCAGAAGCTTTGTGGCTTGTCAACATGTAGTTTGGCATATTCCAGTCTGGCTTTTTTATGATTTGTTTTCAACAATGGTGTCCTCCTTGGTCGTCTCCCATGTAGTCCACTTTGGCTCAAACAACAACGGATGGTGCGATCTGACACTGATGTTCCTTGAGCATGAAGTTCACCTTGGATCTCTTTAGAAGTCTTTCTGGGCTCTTTTGTTACCATTGGGATTATCCGTCTCTTTGATTTGTCATGAATTTTCCTCCTGCGGCCACGTCCAGGGAGGTTGGCTACAGTCCCATGGATCTTAAATATCTGAATAATATGTGCAACTGTAGTCACAGAAACATCTAGCTGCTTGGAAATGGTTTTATAGCCTTTACCATGCTTGTCTATAATTTTCTTTCGAATCTCCTGAGACACCTCTTTCCTTCGCTTCCTCTGGTCCATGTTGAGTGTGGTACATACCATGTCACCAAACAACACAATGACTACCTGGAACCCTATATATAGGCCCACTGACTGATTACAAGATTGTAGACACCTGTGATGCTAATTAGTGGACACACCTTGAATTAACATGTCCCTTTGGTCACATTATTTTCAGTATTTTCTAGGGGTACCATTATTTTTGTCCAGGCCTGTTCCATGAGTTTATTTTTCTTAAATAATTCTGTTGAAGCATGGTTGAAAAGCAATGTCTGACTCATTGGATAATAGAATAGAATTTTTTTTAATTATGACTTTTGTCAGATTAAAGTTATTTCTGTGACCATTGTGAGTTTTACTTTCATTGACCAAAGGGTACCAATTTTGTCCACGTATATATATATATATATATATATATATATATACCATTTTTACCATCAGTCAAAACTAGTGTCTTCTTAATCTTGTCCCTTACATTTATCACCACTAGCTGCAAATTGAAACGCATGCAACATTTTATTGTGATCAATGTATCTGCAAGGGCCATTTAAATATTCCTGATCATTATTTGTTTGTCAAATAGGAAACTTGCTTATGCTTTTTGCATAGAGGCTTGCAGTGTGCATGTCTTAGGTCATGCCTGGTGAAATGCTAATGGTGTCCGGAAAAAAAAAGACAAACTTTAGAAGTAGCCGCGCCATAGAGGCAATAGGTGCAAACGTGCTGCACCTGTCGGATGTGTCTATGTAAGGCCCCTGATACCTGTGCAGTTTGTGCAAACATTAGGTAGCATCTGATATGGTATCAGAGCCAAAAACAAAGCATGCAAAGCATTCAAAGACCAAGACAAAGACCCAGCCAAAGCCCACAAAAGAAGCTGCCACAGTTGAGAGAGAGCAGCACACCACCCATTAAGCGAGCACTTATGGCTTGAGTTTAAAGTTAAAACACATATAAATATCACATAATCTCTCAGAAAGGGTTGACTTGTTGAGGGAGTACAGGAGTTAATTTTTAGTTTAAAAGTTCATTTTAATTTTTAGCCACACCCGGTCTCGAGGAGACAGCGAAGCTCTGTTAGTTTTAGGTTTTTAGTTTTCTTTTGTTTGTTTTTAGGTCCAATTAATAATCCCATGGTCAAGGGTGCCTTAGTGGTTAAGGTATTGGACTATGGTTTGGAAGGTCCCAGGTTTAAATCTCATGACCATCAGGTTGTCCCTGTTGGGCCCTTGAGCAAGACCCTTAACCCTCAACTGCTCGGATGTATAATGAGGCAAAAATTTAAGTTGATCTGGGTTGACAAAGCTGACTGTGTTTCCTAAATGTAAATGTATTCAAGAAAAAAAATGAGGATGAGTTCCCTGTTGAGTCTGGGTTCTTCCTATTACCGTCTCAGAGAGTTTTTCCTTGCCATCGTTGCCCTCTGCGTGTTCATCAGGGACAAAATGATATAAATTTGATTTATACACGCATTTCATCCTCATTTCACTCCTTTTCTTTTGATTCTGTAAAGCTTCTTTATGACAATCACCATTTTCATGCACCATATCAAGGGCTTTAAATTGAATTGACTTTGGACCACTGAGCAACATTCCAGTTTTTTTTTTCCTTAGCCCAGGTAAAAGACTTACAGAGACTTCCAGAGACAGGTTCAGGAGTGACTTATTACTAGGAATCCAACAGTCATAGCCAATTTCCTGAGGACCTCTGTGCATACAGTATGTGTGTGCGTTTTCTTCGCTTATTTATTATTTATTATGTATTATTGTTGATCTTTTTCATGATATACACTTACACTTTCTGTCACCGTACCATTCATAGACTGGAGACAACAGATCAGCTCTCCATTTATATACACTCCATGCTGTTTTTCTGTGTCTACTCAGATTGCACTTTCTGCAAGTCCTTGCCTCTTCAAATGGAAAATTATGTAAACTGTGCAGAACACAGATGCATACTCGAAGCACATTTCCATAAAGTAATTTAATACCTGCGGCCAGCAACCATGGCTGCAGTGAAACCGAGAGTTTAGTAAAGCAATAAGAACATGAGCAATTTACTCATATGGCACTCAGACTTACTTGTGTATGAGGTTGGTGGTGGTTTTACAATTAGTTATATTCATCTCTAAATACTGAGTTCACCAAGTCTAAACACAATAAAAACACATAGCTCGGTACAACAGAACATGTGTACAATGTAAGTAATCAGGGCCAAACCGTAGATCGGCAAATTTTATATTTTGATATAGAAAACACTTCAAGTGTTAAAAACAAACACACAAGAAACAAATATAAGTAGTTTTTCATGTATTACACATATGATATTAAACAAAACACATCATATCTAACTGTTGCTCTTAAGGACCACTGTACCATCATGGAACACAAACACAACCTATATGACAAAATATAACAAAAAACAAAAAAAGGAGGGAATGTAATTTTATTTGCCCCTTATTCTTATTATTTTTAAACTTGTTCCTTGTTTTAAACTTGTTTCTTCCTTAATCTCACTCTCTTCTTGCTGGATTGTCACTATGATTTCATCCTACTCATTATTATATAAGAACGGCTCGGGTTACTTGACTGTAACCCTGTTCCCTGATAAAGCGGGAACGAGATGCTGCGTGAAAACGCTATGGGAACATCTCTTTGTTGCTCGGTTATGAAGCCTGTGCATGTCAAACCCGCCGAATACCTTCGGCTTATAACCTGTGCCAGGCATGACGTCACCGAATAAGGTGCACCTGCAGGTTATAAATAGGAGTGAACCGGAAACATCCTCAGGTCAATTTTGTCTGAAGGACGTCCAGGCACGGCATTGCAGTGCGGCATCGGAACGCAGCATCTCGTTCCCGCTTTATCAGGGAACAGGGTTACAGTCAAGTAACCCGAGACGTTCCCTTTCAAAAGCTACACTCAATGCTGCGTGAAATCGCTATGGGAACGAGAATACCAACGCCGCCGCACTGCAAGTGTCTGGACCCCCAGGTTGTGTAGCGTGTGCGCACAAGCCAAGGAGGTCTCAGACCTAGCTCTGGGATGCTGACTCAAGGATCCGTGAACCCGGAGTAGCATTGACATCCAGACTATAAAATCTAACAAACGTGTGTGGAGAGGACCAGCCCGCCGCATCACACACCTGCTGCAGGGGGACGCCTCTTGCCAAGGCGATCGATGAGGCAATCCCCCTGGTTGAGTGAGCCCTGATTCCCAGAGGCGAAATGTGACCACGCGCCTCATAGGCTAGGGCAATGGCATCTCTCACCCAGTGTGACAGAGTCTGTCTAGTGGCAGCCGCCCCCCGGTTGCGACCCCCATGGCAAATAAAGAGCTGCTCTGACTTACGCCACTGGCTAGTGCGGTGGACGTAGATCCTAAGAGCACGTACTGGACACAGTAAGTGAAGTCTTTCCTGCTCCGGAGCTGTGAAAGGCGGAGGACAGAAGGCTTCGAGAACAACTGGGTGCATGGTCGAGAATGGAACCTTGGGAAGATAGTTCGGGTGAGGATGCAGGATAGCTTTGACTAGCCCAGGGGCAAAGTCTAGGCAGGATGGGGAGACTGACAGAGCCTGCAGATCCCCAATCCTCTTCAGAGAAGTAATAGCCATAAGAAAAACCATCTTAAGAGACAGAAGCCTGACAGGCGCTGACTCTAATGGTTCGAAAGGGGTGTCGGCCAGGCCTTCGAGTACGATAGTTAAGTCCCATGAAGCGACCGTCGCTCTAGTGGGCGGCTTCAACCGTTTAGCTCCACGAATAAAACGGGCAACTAAATGGTGCTTGCCCACAGAAACCCCGTCATTCAGAGCGTGACAAGCCGAAATAGCGGCTACGTACGTTCTGAGCGTACTAGGGCATAAGCCCGAGGACAACTTTTCTTGCTGAAACTCCAGCACTGAAACAACCTGGCAGTGAACTGGGTCTATGTGTCTTGCCATGCACCAATTTTCAAATACACTCCATTTGAGGGCATAAGCTCTTCTAGTGTAGGGAGCCCTGGCACTTAAAATGGTTTCAATTACACTGGCTGAAAGCCCAGCATGTCTCAGTTGGTCCCGTTCAGGGGCCAAACGTGAAGGTTCCAGAGCTCGGGCCGGGGATGAAGTATTGTCCCCTGYGCCTGAGACAGAAGATCCCTCCTCCCTGGAATCACCCAGGGTGAGCCATCGAGGAGAGATATTAGATCCGAGAACCACACTCTGGTCAGCCAATGGGGCACTATCAATAAGAGGCGCAACCCCTGTTGACGGACCCTCGCCAGGACTCCCGGGAGCAGAACTATAGGTGGAAACGCATGAAGGCGTAACCTGGGCCACGTGTGGGCCATTGCGTCCAGACCCAAGGGAGCTGGAGGAGTCAGAGAGTAGTAAAGGGGGCATTGTGCTGCTTCCTGTGAGGCAAAGAGGTCCACCTCTGCTACGTAAAATCTTTCCCAGATTTGACTGACTACTTCGGGGTGGAGCTTCCATTCCTCCTGTTCTACAATTTGTCTGGATAACAGGTCTGCTCCTACATTCATGTGCCCTGGAATGTAAATCGGCCCTGAGGGAGAGGAACTTGTCCTGTGCCCAAAGCAGAACCTGGTGCGCTAGCTTGTTCAAGCGGCGCGAGCRCAGTCCACCCTGGYGATTTATGTACGAGACTACCGCAGTGCTGTCCACCTAGACTAGGACATGGTAGCCTCTCAACTGCTGGAGGAAATGTTTCAGGGCCAGAAACAGAGCCATCATGTCGAGGCAATTGATGTGTCACGCGAGAAGATGACCTCTCCAGCTCCCTTGTGCTGGATGGCCATCCAAGACCGCACCCCAGCCCGTGAGGGAAVCKTCTGTYKTTAGCATCTTGCGACGACAAGACGGACCTAGAGTGGAACCCAAAGTCAGAAACCGGGGTCTGAACCACATAGAAAGGGTACGAAGCCCCCGGCGCGTAACCCTTATTAGCCTCTGGGGGTTGGCCCCTGAATGAAACCCCTTGGCTCTTAGCCACAGCTGAAATGTGCAGAAGGCTCAAAGGTATCACCGTGGACGCAGCCACCATGAGGCCTAAAGATTTCTGAAAGTGATRAACAGTGACCTTCTGGCCTAGCTTGATTTCCTTCAGGGTGTTGAGAATGGATTCGACACGAGCAGTGCCCGCATTGTGACAGAATCCCATGTGACACCCGAATATGTTGTCCTCTGAACAGGAAGGAGAACGCTTTTTGTGGCGTTGAGTCTCAATCCTAAAGAATGAAGATGGGCTAGRACGACATCYCGATGTCGAAGCGCTAGCTCCTGAGACTGGACCAGAATCAGCCAGTCGTCTATGTAATTCAAAATATGGATGCCCTGGAGTCGTAAAGGAGCCAGAGCTGCATCCATGCATTTTGTATATGTTCGGGGTGACAGAGCTAGGCCAAATGGAAGGACCCGATACTGGTAAGCTTCGCCCCCAAAGGCGAACCTCAGGAACTTCCTGTGCTGTGGCAATATTTCTATATGGAAATATGCKTCCTTGAGATCGATTGTCACAAACCAATCCTCTAGTTGRATTTGAGAAASAATCAKTTKGACAGTCAAMATTTTGAATCTGAATTTCCTGAGATAGCGGTTCAAGCCACGAAGATCCAAGATCGGATGCAACTCCCCCACTCTCTTGGGCACCAAAAAGTACCGACTGTAGTAGCCCGACTCTCTGTCTGGAAGGGGAACATGTTCTATGGCCCCTTTGCCTAGCAGAGTCTTTAACTCCTGGGCTAGCAGATGTGCTCGGTCCGGTTTCACGGAAGGAGATATGCCTGGCAGTAGTTTCCACGCTGCCAGCTTCTCCGAAAGGGGCACAAGCTTTGACACTTCTGCTGGATGGGGGGGGTGTTAGGTGTTGGGTATCCTGAAGTATGGCAGGAGCTCTGCAAACGCCTTGTCATCAATCACCCCGCCTGTGCTCAGGACCTTCAGCAGGTCAGCCTGGTAAGCCTGCAAAACCGCCATGGTGTGCAGTGAAGCGCCAGCCTGTCCTGCTCCCTGAAAAACTTTACCCACCAAAGCAGATGTCAGTCTGCAGGGCTTGGAGGGGAGAGTAGGCTTTTTCAGGGAGGATGATTTCCCAGGAGAGAAATAGCCTGCAAGCATCTCTTCTATCTGGGGCATCATCATATAACCGCGTGCTTTCGCATCAACGATATTCGAATAAGTCAAAGTCGAAGGTACAAAAACACGCGATGAATATGGTCTGCTCCATGAAAGGGTTAATTCGTCATGGAGGTCACCAAAGAARGGGAGAGAGAGGYGTTGAGGCTCCTCCCCCCGGCCACCCGACAGAAACCTGTCGTCTAATCTCGAACACTTAGGGGAATCTCGCTTCTGCGGCCGGTCGATATGCAATCGCTCGACCGCACGCGTTACAACCTCTAATAATTCCTCATAAGCTCTGTGAGCACTGGAGAAGCGTTGTGAGGAGGCTACTTCCATGGAAGCGAGAGAGGAAGAT
>QMIH01000826.1:234293-251960 GCA_003987875.1 Clarias batrachus | reverse complement strand
CTGTTATTTTTATTTTGCTTTCGTTACGGCTTGTACATGCCCACGCAAACACAAAGCGGTTCTGAAGACAAAAAGATCTGAGGATGTTTCCGGTTCACTCCTATTTATAACCTGCAGGTGCACCTTATTCGGTGACGTCATGCCTGGCACAGATTATAAGCCGAAGGTATTCGGCGGGTTTGACATGCACAGGCTTCACAACCGGGCAACAAAGAGATGTTCCCATAGCGTTTTCACGCAGCATTGAGTGTAGCTTTTGAAAGGGAACTATATTAATCTTGATCCTCATCAATTGGCAATGTCACCTGTGCCATAGAAAAAGTGCAGACTTATCTCCTGCATTAACTCATAAGGGTAGATATGTTAAATATAAGCTTGACATATTCTTATAAATTACTTACATGATATTATTAAAGCAAATACATTTAAATAAATATAATTCCTTTCTTTGCGAATAAAATATACTTGTGTTCTAACTTTTCTGCAAAATTAATTTTCACATTTAGTCTCCACATCTTTTCAGTGACTGCTGTGGGCATGCTTTGTCCTGAAGTTATTCTCAAATCAGTGTTGCAGCTGTGGGACTGCCACTGTTCACTGTTCATTTTTAATATCAAGCTTTGATATGTATTTTGTCTTGATTAAGGCCCCTGCAGAAAATGTCATTTTATCTGATCCAGCCATGTTGTTTAGTATTAAGTTTTCAGTGTTCTTTACAGCAAAAGATATACTATGAGATTTCTTGCATGGGATCATGAAGCTTGTTTACCTCGATGAATGATTTCAGGTTCTCAAATAAGTATTTTTCTTGCATAGTTTTTGACATAAGAGCCGAAAAGAAGTAAGGGGGTTGTACAAAATTACTTTAGATATACAAAGCAAGATACTTCACTCCATCATGTGATGTCAGTATAGAGAACAATTAATGCCAGATTACCAATCAATGATGGTGTTGCAAACATTCTTCCATTTGTAGAAATACACACAAACATACACAGAGGGCCTACAATTTGCAGATATAAACATATTTTATCATATAAGACAAGAAATAAGTCAGTTTATATACTAAGATAATCCAACATTGATTATTTATGGAAAATAATAGCTTATAAACTCTTTAATCAAATACTAAATTATTAAAAATAAAACGGACCATTTTATAAATGCATAATCCTGAGTAAGCGCAATTTATCTAACACTCACCAGTAACAAATTATATATGTTTTTCTGCATAGCGCATTTTTATAACAAGATTTAAGATAAGTGTCTTAAAATTGCTTAATATCTATTGTACGTTGCTCTTTGAATTGTCTATCTTAAGTGCATCATAATCGCCTAGCTTACTTAATGTTACTGTTTGCTGCTTTTTGTCCTGAGACATGTCTTGTATTCTCTTCTGTTTGTTGTCACTGAAGAGCGCCTTTTTATTTTTATTTATTTTTTTCAGTATTAAATTTTATCATTATCCAACAGAGGTACACAAAGTAGCTCTGAGTATCTAGGAATAATTTGCTTATATTCTTATTGCTTTAGCCCTGGATTTGACCCCAGCCATGGATGCTGGCTGCAGGTATTGGATTACTTCATGTAACATGCTTCAAATACGCATTTGTGTTCTGCACACTTTACATGATTTTACATTTTAGGATGTGCAGCCTGAGAAGACACAGGTATGAAGTTCATTTAAATTGAGAGCTGATCTGGTGTATTTTGTATTACTATTTAATAATGAGTAATATCGAAGAGTAATACAAAACATGAGATGTGGGAACTTGGTACATTAATATTTTGACTATTGCGTTGTGGAATAGTCTCTTTCATAAACTGTACTGTGAAATATCCTTGACTAAAAACAAACAGAAGATAAGGCCGCAGGGCTCCACGTTAAGGCACCTTTGCCCTACCCGGGATCACCGCTGCATATCCCTCCCAGTCCTCTAGGTACTTATGCCGCCCTGGACCCGCCTGGAGTCCAGGATACGTCGAACTGTGAACGCTGGTGCCCCATCAATGATACGGGGTGAGGGTAGGGTTGGTGGAGGTCTGGGAGCCAAGGTGCTGCAGAGCATTGGTTTCAGCTGTGACACATGGAATGTAGGATTGATCCTCATTGACCGGGGGAGAGCCAAGAGGTATGCCACCGGATTAATAGTTTCCTGGATTTTAAACGGCCCAATGTACCGGGGGGCCAGCTTCCGTGACTCAAGCTTTAGTTGGGGGGTCCTTGGTGGACAACCAGACTGTTGTCCTGTACAGAAGGAAGGTTCTACCCGTTGCTTCAGATTTGCCGTGAGGGTTGCCCTGCACATGGCCACTTGTAGGGCGGCTCGGGCCTTCCTCTAGGACGGACGGCACCGCTGTACTAAAGTTCGTGCAGCAGGGACCCCTACCGCAGGTTCCTTCTCTGGGAACATGGGGGGAAATACCCGAATTAGCACTCAAAGGGTGACATGCCCAGGGAAGAGTGCCACAGGGTGTTGTGGGCATACTCGACTCACATCAGGTGGTTGGACCAAGATAACGGGTTGGAGGAGGTTACGCACCTGTCTTGGGTTACACTCTCTGTTGAAGGACCAACTGCGCTGTCTCCTTGGCCGATGGAATTTGCAGCAAGGGAATACACTAACAGGCTTTGGAGGCGCGACGGTATGGGTAGTGGGTGTAGCAGTCCGGTGGGCCATGTACGTGGTTCTGTGCGCAGGTCGGACTGGCTGCCACATAAGCCCGAACAGCTCTCTCTCTCTATGCCGGGCCACCACAGGTGCCGGCGAAGAAACTCAAGGATTGTAGTGGTGCCTGGGTGTGCCCTAAACGGGGACGTGTAACCCCATGCAAGAGCTTGGGGGCGGAGGTTGGCAGGAACATATAGTTTTCTGGGAGGTCCTCCTCCCGGATCTGGTTCCTGTCACTGTGCTTGCTTGATTTGTTGCTCAATGGCCCAGCGTACGGGGGCAAGGATGCGTGGCGCTGGGATAATGCACTCAGTTTCTGGCTCCTCTAATGGGGGGGGTCCCATTGACATGAGAGGGCGTCCTGCTTGAGGTATCTTGAGCCAGCACGGACGGAGAGCACATAGTCCACCCGAGAGAAGAAGGGTGGCTTGTCGGGGGTTTAAGTGTTAGGCCGACCGGATATATTCTAATGTGGTTGGTGATTGGTCCACATCCGTATTTCTGTTTGGACCCCTCCAGCCATTGTCTCCACTCTTTTAGAGCCAGCTTTATGGCAAGGAGCTCCCGATCTCCAATGCCATAATTTCTCTCTGCCGGGGTCAGGCGGTGTGAGAAGTAGGCGCAGGGATGTAGTTTCTGGTCCTCCCCGGAACGCTGGGGGAGGACCGCACCCACCCCACATCAAATGCGTCTACCTCCACTATGAACTGGGTCTCTGGATCCAGCATCCGTAAGACTGGGGCTGTGGTGAGCTTTGCTTTTATAGCCTGGAAGGCCCCTTGAGCCTCCTCCATCCATTTAAATTGCTCTGGTTTCCTCTTTGTGAGGGCGCTAAGTGGGGCCGCCAAGGTGCTAAAATTGAGGATGAACGCCGAAAGAATTTGGCGAACCCCAGGAAGCGCTGAACTGGCCGGAGCAGACCACAGCCCTTATTTTGGCTGAGTCAATTTGAAGGTGGCCCCTGGATACCACCAAACCCAAGAAGGAAGTGGAGGTTGTGTGGAACTGTGACTTCTCTAACTTAACATATAGATGGTCCTGCTCGAGAAGTTGCAGCACCCGGCGTACGTGGGTGATGTGCTCTGGCATGGAGGCACTAAAAATTAAAACATCATCCAAGTAGACAAAAGCGTAGAGGTTAAGTGTCTCCCGGAGCACCTAGTTAATGAACCTCTGAAACACTGCTGGCGCATTAGTCAGACCAAAGTGCCTCACTCGGTATTTATAGTGCCTTGATGGTGCCCTGCCCTGATGCAGATCAAATTGTGGGCACTGCGTAAATCTAGCTTTGTGAACAATTTCGCCTTTTGCAAGCACTCAAAGGCAGAATTCATCAGAGGAAGGGGATAGTGGTTTTTCAGGGTAATCAAATTCACCCCCCGATAATCTATGCAGGGGCAGAGGCCCCCATCCTTCTTCTTTACGAAGCAGAACTCATTTATATATTTAGCGGACAGCGCACCTGGTGGTTGCCGGACCTGCCACAACGAAAGCCTCCCGACCAAAATTGGGGGGCCCCTGAGATCTCTGCTGCTCCTAGCTGCATGGGCTCTCCCTGATCCACCTCCCCTTCTAACACTCGCTGGGGAGAGATCGGCTCTACCCTGTAATTCCCTGCACGTTCCGCCCTGCGCTCATTATGGCCTATTTTTATGGCCATACTGTACATGGACTCTAAATCTTCGGGTGGTTTGGTACTGCCAGCTCATCTTTGAGATTCTCCGAAAGGCCTTAAATGTATGTGTCCCTCAGTGCTCCAGCGTTCCAGCCTGAACTAGCAGCTCATGTCTGGAATTCGATGGTATAATCTGCCACCGATCGTCCTCCTTGCCGAATGTGAAGGAGGGGCGAGACTACACCACTAGCCATAAGTGGATGGTGGAAGGTGGCCTTGAGTGCCTGTATAAAATCATTGGTTGTAGTGTGTGCTGCTAGGAGGTTTTCCCATACTGCGGTGGCCCACTCCAGTCAATAGTGATATCATGAATGCGATCTTGGATCTCTCAGAGGAAAATTGGGATGATTGCATCTCAAATATTAAAGAGCACTGGAGTAGGAAGGCACTGCATCTCTCAGGCTCCCCAGCATACGGCTGGGGAATAGGTAGTCTCGTCTCGACCAAGGGGGGGGGGGTGCTTGTGCTACAGTGATAGGAACATCTAGCTGCTTGGAAATGGTCTTATAGCCTTTACCTTTCACATGCTTGTCTATAATTTTCTTTCGAATCTCCTGAGACAACTCTTTCCTTCGCTTCCTCTGGTCCATGTTGAGTGTGGTACATACCATGTCACCAAACAACACAGTGACTACCTGGAGCCCTATATATAGGCCCACTGACTGATTACAAGATTGTAGACACCTGTGATGCTAATTAGTGGACACACATTGAATTAACATGTCCCTTTGGTCACATTATTTTCAGTATTTTCTAGGGGTGCCATCATTTTTGTCCAGGCCTGTTCCATGAGTTCATTTTTTTTTATATAATTCCGTTGAAGCATGGTTGAAAAGCAATGTCTGACTTTCATTGGTTAACATTCATAAAATTCTTATTTATTATTACTTTTGTCAGATTAAAGTTATTTCTGTGACCATTGTGAGTTTTTCTTTCATTGTCACAACAACAATTTTGTCCACGTGTGTACACACACACAGTACACAGTATATAATATTTTCTGTATATTACAGTATAATTATAATAATTATATATGCTAACATTGCATTCAGTGAAACAGCTGAACTTACAGCGACATAGAGAAGGTGAGTTTTTATATGCTAAGGTATGTGTCTGCTTTTGCAGACAGAGAAGACACCGCAATATGAAACAGTTATCTTGCACTTTGTGAAAGTGAAACATGCTTTGTATATCAGAGAAATTCTGCGTCTGGAGATTTTTTCCACTCTGTCACCGGTTTGAGTGTGGTCATGTGACTACATGTGGTTATTGTGGTTGTTGCAGCTGATTGGTCAAACGGATTCATGTGATTATTGTTGCTGCGTCCGATTGGTGAAACAGTCATACGGTAGATCTACAGGCTGCATGTATAGAATAAATGGTTAGAAAAGTTACAAGTCGAGTGTAGCTGAATGTAGCGGAGTAAGAGTAGTGTTTCTTTTTCACAAATCTACTTAGGTTAAAGTAAAAAGTATGGTACAGTAAGACTACTCATAGAAGTATTTTTTAAGTTACTCAAGTAAATTAAACAAAGTAAATGTAATGCATTACAACCCACCTCTGCTCATCAGACAAAACATATAGGTACTACAGTATATATAAAGTTGTATTTAAATTTTTTCTCCCCTTGCAAAACGCTCACAGTCCAAGGTTCCATTGTACTTGAAAAGACCGTCACCGATATGTCAGACTATTTATCCTCAGTATGTTATAAGCTGTGGGGATTACTTTTATGTTGCCAATATCTACTTTTTGGACATCTCATGATGTGATAAGGCTTTCCTAGTTATATTATCTAATGAGTTTTAAATGCAAGATGACATGCAACAAAGAATTATCCATAAATATAAAACTCGATCTAGTATAGAGACACTTATTCAGTTATCCAATTATTGTCCTGTGCTGAAAATGTATTCGTAAGAACTATAGTTATTATTATTATTATTATTATTATTATTATTATTTATAAATCGGCTGTCATTGTGAGCCTCTCATTCTTATATTCCCAAAAAGCTGTGTCTAGATTTCAGAGTATACAAGCTCATTAACTCTCATTTATTCATACCAGGTGTAACCATTAGATGGGGCTGTGTCCTCAAGAACACATTAACACATAAAGCAACGTGTGATATTTGACAGTTTTGGAGTGAACAGAGGTTCTAACTAGTGCTGCTAGTCCTTTTGACAACTTTAACACATTATAAAATAATACAAGGATATATATACAGGGTGGGTGAAAAGTAACCAGGCATTACAAATTGGTAATTAAGTTCATACTACTTATTGTATCATGACAACTTTATTGAAACAAATTGGACATGTACATAATTACAAAATGAAAGCATTTTTTTATTATTATTTCTACATAGGCACTGGTGACGTCAATCAGTTTACTTAAACGACCAGGAATGGAATGCACAGTCTTCTGAAGAAAGTTGTTTAGGATATTGATGGGAGCCTCCTGAATCCATGACTCAAAGTCTTCTATTGTGCAAGGCTTTGTCCTGTGTAACAAGGACAAATACTTCAAATATCTCCTTTGAGTATCTCCACAGGAAAAAAAAAAAAAACACCTTTTGAGGTCCGCATCGTCCCAGCCAATATCCAAGAAAATGCTGGTCTAACCATGCACGCACGGTAATAGCAAAATGGGGGGTGCACCTTTTCATCATGACTCAGCGATTCTATAGCCATTAAATATTGCCTAATTAATTTTCACCCACCCTATAGATAAATAAATATATATATGGTATGTATGTATGAATTAAATGAATATGTGCTAAATGAGGATTAATATTGGTGGGTATGCTACAGAAGCTTGTGCTGTGCAATGAGCTATAGCAATTAAAAGTGATAGCGGTGCCGAAGTGAATGGTACAAGTCTGAGGTAGTGAAAGTCAACGCAAATAAGGGTACATGATGAGAAGATAAATACATAAATATGATTGTGAACAATGATGATGTTATGAAAGAGAGCAACATGTTTAACAAAGGGAGAATTCCTATTACATTCCCAGGCACGTGAAAGAGATATTAATGCAGCAGCGTATAGCCCTGGAAACAAAGGATTACCTGAGGTTATCAGCAGCTCTGTGAATGAAGTCTGCCACTGAACATGCTTTTCTGCTTGGCAAAAGTTCCATACAGGGAGTGATTGGTGTTGGACATGATGGACAGCATTTTTATTCAAGGTCCTCCTTTTCAGCACCAGATCCAGCAAGTACGGCTTAAAGCCTACGACAGGTTCTGCTCTAATGACCACATTGTTCAGTCTAATGCCATCTCTGAATTTTAAATACCCTCCCCACTACAGCATAGAAGAAAATAACACTGGCCACCACTGGTTGATAGAACAGCTACAGGAGTTTCTGATAAAAGAGTAGAGTTTTCTTAGGAAGAAGATCTGAATTTTTTGTATAGATGTTCTGCATTTGCTGATCAGTCCAGATTGTCATCCAGCAGCAGCCCTAGGTATTTTTATGTCCTCACCACCACAACATTATCTCTCTCAATGGAGACTGGCAGCAGTGTGGACCAAGCCCTCTAAAATCACCTTCTTGGTCTTAGAGATGTTCAGCTAGAGGTGATTTGAGGTCACAAAATTCTCCACAAGGCTCGTGTACTCTCTCCCCTGTCCATTCCTGATACACTCTATCATGGCAGTGTCATCAGAGAACTTCTGCACGATTAACCAAATTGTGTATGCAATTTACTGTATTTAGATAGTTACAGGGATGTCACAGTGAGAGAAGTTTTATTAGCTAAGTCAAAAGAGCAAGTAAAAAACCCTCATATACCATTTATATTTAAAGATAAAACCCTGTAAGAATGTTTCACAATTAAGAAATGCAGCCCTTATTGCCCACATGATTATTTATTTTAACTATTAAAACTATTAAACTTATTATTTTACTATTTTAGCTATTACATTTTTATTTACTTCAAAATAACATTAAAAATGAAAACAATACTTTTTAAAAATATATATATTGATTACATTTGGGCTGATAAAACTGTTGTCCTCAAAAATTGAACAGATGAGGACTCATGTCCATCAATCGTATATACAGTATGCTGGAGAAACTTCCAGGTGGGAAGACACTGCTTTGTGTAGTTCAAAGACAAGTAAACCTTTAACTGGATTTAATTTGATGCAAAACAAATTTTAGATTATGTAATTAGTATGAAACGTGAATTAGTGGCGCACCCACTGCTACGGAGATGACGAGATGACATGATAATCTTCATCACTACAGTTGAAAGCAAAGAAATACCTAATTTATCAATGAACAGTCTCCTTGCTGTTTTTCCCCCGACGCATTCAGTATCTTTATGCGTGCGGCTGAGCGCTGATTAAACTATGTAGAGAAGTCCAGTCTCCCAACAGACCCCGAGCTACACTCCACGCTGTATTTTATAGCGTGGCTAGAAGCCCGGGATAATTCAGAAACAACACATCATTTTTGAGTTATTTTAATGTTTTATTCTAAAGGTCTACTTTTCCAGTTATTTCTACAGCAGAACCTCGGATTGCGAGTAACGTGGTTTAAGAGTGTTCCGCAAACCGAGCAAAGATTTTTAATAAATTTTTAATTGGAAACCGAGCAAGTATTAGTTTACGAGCGCCGAGTATCATGTATCACGCATGCGACTCTTATTTTGACACCGAGCGTCACTCTTGCGCTGCGGAATTGCGTGTAAACTGTTAGGTCTTAGTGCTTGTCTCTTACTTGCATTATCAACATCTCCCTTTCTCTTTCAGCACCTCCTTTGTGTGTGCATGCGCGTAATTTGACACCGACACACACACACACACACATACACACACACACACACACACACAAACACCCTGACACACACACAGGCGCTCTCTCGCCTTTTCACCCCCTCCCCGGCTTCACAAACACACAGAAACTTTGCTCTGTCTGCGATTCTTTTCAAAGGTAAGGTGCTGGTTCATTTGTTTTGTTTTGTTCTGTTTTTTACTTTACAGCAGTGATTCCTCCCGCAGTGAGTATGCACTGACGCCAGTGTCAGAGGATTTTTTTTTTAAACGGTGTTTGTGTCTGTCCGTTTGTTGTGCAGCTTAAAAAGTGGTTCCGTTAGTATGCGCTGACGTCAGTCTCAGAGAGATTTCTTTTTTTTTCGTTAAAACAGTGTTTCCTTTGTGTTTGTGTGTGTCTGTTTGTTGTGCAACTTAAAAAGTGATTCCGTTAGTATGCGCTCATGCCAGAGAGATTTTTTTCCCGTTAAAACGGTGTTTCCGCTGTGTTTGTGTGTGTTTTTTGTGAAACTTAAAAAGCGAGGTGGGGAGAGGGAGGAGGAGTGTTACTGTGTAAAACCAAAAGACGTGGGCATTATGTCATATAGTAAATATTAAAGTTGACCAGACCAGGGGTCCATCCTTCATCTCTGTTCCTAATCACCCAAGTTTTGAGAACACACCTGATTCACATTAGCACCAACACCTTATGTACACCTGACTTCCCCTCACTCAGCATCTGACCTCACATAGGGAAACAGACACCGCAGCAAACCTGACCAAAACTTCGCTCCGTATTTTGTCTCATCTCATCTCCTTGCTCCACGTCTTGTCCCCAGTTTCTTAGTTTCGTCTCCTAGCTCCACGCCTCGTATCCTGGTTCGTGTTTGTTTCATGTTCCACATTTCACCTGATTGTCTACACTCGTCCACCAGCTGCATCATCAACACAGTTAAGACTAACCTTTTTTTCCATTCACTGTTTATCATTTTCCACAACCTGTCAATAAAACACCCATTCGGGTTTTCGTATGATCATTGTCTGTTCAGTCTGTATTTCTGTTACAGAAGGTCGGACCACAACAATGAACCAGACAGGCCTGGACCCTTTATTTGAGTTGGTGGAACGACTCCGCCAAGTATTCACCTACACTGCACCACTTCCGGCAACAATCGCTTCTTCGCCGACACCACCCACTCATGCTATCCCATGGCAGAACTAGCGCCCTTTCATTGGTGAGGCAGAGAACTGCAATGGATTCCTTCTCCAGTGTTCTCTCACCTTCGAGATGTAGCCTCACAAGTTCCCATTTGACAGAGCTAAAATTGCATAAATAATCTCCCTGCTTACCAATAAAGCACTTCAGTGAGTCGAGGCAATCTGGCAACAAAATGGCAACGTAGTGCATGTTTACCAAGAGTTTACAACCTACTTCCGAAAGGTGTTTATTCAATCAGCAGACTCTCCCACCACTGGCGAGAAACTGTAAGAATTTTTTTCCGCCCCGTTTTCTGCTCTCGCGTCTGAGCCCAGGGAACCCCTCAATGAAACACACAAGTCAGTGCCCAGTGAGACGTTCAAAGTTTATTGTGGAAGACAGAAGTATATATGCACACACAAAAAGCACCAAAAAGCGGTTACATCTGGTCTGGAAGATAACGTGGAGAAGAATTGTTCAGAGTTGTTCTTAGGAGACTCCAACGGTTTCACGACCTGAACATAGATACTATGAAATGTGTTTGCTGATAGCGTAGTGTGTCGAGGTCAAAGAAAGAGAACACTCTGTTCTCATCCACACAGAATATCATGAAACACAAAAAAAATTATATTCCCTACACTGTTTAAACTCAAGCAAGGTGTAAGTTTCATTACTGATAGTTCCGACAAGGTCTGGATCCACACCTGAGGCTACAACCCGCGGCGCAAGACGACTCGGTGGGATTGGGGTGGTTCATCCGAACTTCCATCCAGGTGGCAAACCATCTCCAAGAATGCACCACCAAAACATCCATGCATCACGAGCCATTTGCAGTTCTCTGTAACAGAACACATGCAAGTGGACCCGCAATCACTCTCCAGGCTCTCACCCATTGAGAGACAGCAACGGCTGACCCAAGGGCTCTGCCTTTACTGTGCAGAAAAGGGACATGTCCGTCTGACATGTACCCGACGACCTCCTCGTCCATTGATGAGCAAGATATCTTATCTCGGTAAACCTTTGGCTCCTTTAACCACTGACGTAGTTCTTGATGCTACCTCTCTTTTTGTTACAATAAAGGCACTCCTGGATTTGGGGTCAGCCGGAAACTTCGTCTCCACCGCTTTGTGTCACCAACTCAATATCCCCATGATCCTCCACACGATCCAGTTCAAAATATGCTGTGCTGGAACTGCCTCTCGGTGAGGGGACGGGTTGGTTATACCACTCCTCCTATCAACATGCGTGTGGGTTGGATACATCGGGATTCTGGTTCTGGAACGATCCACCAACCCATGCTCACTTGGGATAGTGAAGAGATCCTGAAGTGGGGATCGGAATGTAGGAGTTGATGTCTACAGGCAAAACCTATCCTTTCCGTTAATACCACATCCGTGGAGAGCCCGGCCTACCAGCACTGTGTGACTATCCCCGAGTGCTACTCCTATTTCAGAGACGTGTTCTTACCATGCAGTTGCCCGCTCATCAGCCATTGGACAGTATAAGGCGTGGAAGACCACTGAAGACAACCAAAGTGAAATATGGTAGTGTTCTGTCCAGGATAAAGAAGAACTCTTTCACAAGCCAAGTCAAAAACATTCTTGAGGAGGTTGGTATGTCCTTGTCAAAGTACAGTTGTACAGTTAAGAGACTGCTTTATGAAGTAAATATACACACTCAATAACAAAAAGGCCAGAAAACACCTTAAATGCCTGTCCACAGTTCTGGAAGAAGATGAATTCTCAATTGTATGGGGCTATACTCTCTCCTTACATTCAGCAAATCCTTGGGTAGCTTTCACTATATGTTTTAGAGTGGCATCCTATCGGTTTTGGAAATACATAAAGTAAAAAGCTAAAACATAAAGTAAAAGCTATCCCAGAGTTTTTTCAGAGCATGCTGTTACCTTACTGAAACCAAGGTTGAAGGCAGAACAATGCAAGCAGCAGAAAGGAAACTCGGCTTTTGCAGATTTCATTCAGTCTCTGACTGCAAAGAAGTTTAGATTTTATTATTAAAGGCAATCTTTATGTGAATCCTTTATCTAAATGGCAGGTGTATGTATAAAAATGGCTGTAATTTCTGACATCACACATCAAACAGCCTGAAGTAAAACTGAAAGTATTGACTCACATCTTTAGGAGTGCTTGACTGCTTGACTGTTCAGCAGCGGGCTAAGATCGCAGCAGGCTTTGAAGTGTGTATTTACAATTAAAAATTGTCACGCAAAGCTGATGTCCATAGGCCCAGTGAACAATGCAAGTAGATCTGGTGCATACATTGAAATTTACAGATTTGTATTGATATTTCTATGTAATAAAGTAGATGTACAATTTGCTTCAATAAATTGTATAAGAAATATGGATTTTATTACCAATTTTTAATGCCTAGTTACTTTGAAACATGCTGTATAACTGAGTATGTTACACCTGCAAGAAGAATACAGGTCCCTCTCAAAAAATTAGCATATTCGGATAAAGTTCATTATTTTCTGTAATGTACTGATAAACATTAGACTTTCATATATTTTAGATTCATTACACACAASTGAAGTAGTTCAAGCCYTYTATTGTTTTAATATTGATGATTTTGGCATACAGCTCAGGAATCTTTTGCAGGTGTTTAGAGTTAATTAGTTGATTCAGATGATTAGGTTAATAGCTCGTTTAAAGAACCTTTTCATGATATGCTAATTTTTTTAGATTTTTTTTTTAGATTTTTTGAGGAATTTTGGGTTTTCATGAGCTGTATGCCAAAATTTTAATTCCTCCGCTTGAGAGGATTCCGCGGAACGCAGTCCTGTAAACTTTTGTTCCGGCGACATTAGTTCCAAAGCAAAATGGAGGAGAAGTTAATTATTGCGGTACTGAGTTTCCCGGTTATTTATGACATGTCCCTGTTTGTGTACAGGGATATTAATACAAAAAATTATGCATGGACAAATATAATAACAAATATAATATAATATAATAAAAAATATTAAATTAGACTAGCAATTCACAATGAACAGAAGCCACACCATACAAATGCCTTATAATTTGTTTATTTCTACAATACAGTTCTTTCTATCAATCGATTTCTTGTTTTTTTTCTTGTTTTCTTCCAGATTTTTTGTAAGTCTCCATAAGATCAAGCTTGATTGCTTTGCAATGGCAGCAGGGCAGCGAGAGCGAACTTTGACGCTCTCGCCGCGTTCGGAGTGAATGCAGTGTCAGGGTCACTTTGGCACCTGCTCTCAAGGCAGAGTCTTGGGTACTCTTCAGTACATGCATTTTGGCAGTTATCAACAAGGTCTGGTTGCAGTGAAGCGGTGATCTTGGATAGAGTGGTGTCATCAGTGCACTTGCTAATGTACTGAAACTAGTCACTGATGCCGTGTACTTGTACACAAGTTGTTTCAGTGATGTGTTGGACAATTCCATTGATTAATTTCAGCAGTTTTCTTAGTTTGTTCTTTAATGTAGGCCAATAATTTGACCATTCTAAAATACAGTTACATCGTTTCTTAACCATGGGCTACATTTTCCAACATGGCTGTTTAAGAAATGAGAAGCTCATTTTTAACCATTTTTTGTGAAACATAATGGCCAGCAGATGTCACTATTGTGAAAAATATTTTAATGGGCAATGGGTTACTGCAGCAACATGAACAACTGTCTCAGTCTAACATACAAGAGCGAAGGACATTGGATCAGAAGGACATTGAGGCATGTAAGTGCTGCAAGACTGATTGTTTACGTCCTTCAGATATCAGGTATTTTCAGTGTTTCAATTTCATGCTTTGGGTTTTTTTTTTTTTTAGTTTCATACCAATTAATGAGTAAAAAAAATTTTTTGGGAGGGGGGGATATGTTTTTAGCATATTTTCATTTCATTTTCATTTAATTGTTTTTTTAGCATTTTTTGTTTGTGTGTTTGTTTTTAGAATAACCTCTTTAAGGTTTTACTTGAAGTACACTTTAATTTAAAATTTTGGCACAATAACTTTAAACAGGTCAAACAGGATTTATGTAAATAACAGTATCTTACTTCATCAATTTTTAGAATTGTAAAATTAAAAATAAGGTTTTATTATTCATTGCGTCAGTCATGATGAAATTCTACTTTAAACATACTTCAAAATAAAAATATTAATATATACTTAACAGTTATATGTTTGAGTCTTGAAAATCCAAAATGTAGTGAAAAATACAAATGCATGACGAACGGGGAAAATGTGGGACAAATGCAAACAGGTTAAAGTGAACAAACAATCCATAACAGGAGATGATTAATAAATTTAATAAAATTTTAGGGGAAGTCTTTAGAGGAATGTCCTTGGCAGCGAACATGACTCTCTGGTCTAACCTGTACTAAGCAGCTTTAAAGTGTGTATGCTTGTTTTTTGTAGGCTGTAACTGAGAGTAGCAAGGTTTGTCTAGACTGCAACCATGTCTGCTTACAATAGCGAACAAAGTGTTGGGCAGAGGGGACATCCACCTTCTCCTCAAGAGCTGGAAACAAGGGTAGCTGGTAGCCCAAACAGCAGTGGAGTAGGAACATCTCTCAGTGGATGACATGGGTTCAAAATTGTGGGCATCCACGGTAAGAAATTGCTCCAGGAGGAGGCGTGCCAAGAGGTCATATCTTTATGATCTAAAGGCGACCTTGAGGGCTTGTTTTTTTCTCTCTGTCTGGCCATTGAATTGGAGATAGAAACCATAAGTTAGGCTTAGAGGCCCCCAATGAGCCTGCATAATGCCCTCCAGAATTGTGAGGTGAATTGGGGTTATCGGTCCAAGACTATGTTGTTGGGGATGATGATGATGACTAAAAGGCAAAGATCAGAGGAGGCTGGCAGGGGTACTGGTTTTCATGCATGCATCTTGACCAGACATTGAATGCTGCCATAGATCTCGAAACATCTTCTCTTAGCGTAAGGCACCAGAAACGTTGTTAAATGATGAATATACTGTACTTCATGCAGTCCTCGGCTGACTGGAGAGCCTTGGCCCCATTAAAAAACCTAAGGCCGTAAAGTGAGAAGCACGAAGGGGCGGTTTGGGGAAACATTGCAAGGACTAGGCCTTTTGTCCAAAGCCCACTTGACCTTGGTTGGTCCAGACTAAAACCGGCACTTCAGACCCTTCCAGCCATTGCCTCCCCTCTTTCAGGACAGTTTGATGGCTAGGAATTATTGATCACCAATTTCATAGTTCCTTACTCCAGGGGTTAGATGGTGTGAAAAGAAGGAGCAGGAATGCATCTTGATGTCAAGCAGCAATCTCTGGGAGAGAAAGCCTGGTAATGTCTGGTAATGTTATTAACATTGTTAAATGTTAAAATGACTTAAACCAGCCCATTTCTAGGTGGTAAAAATACAATATTTCTATGTGGTTTTGTGTTTTCCAGCTAAACTTCAGGAAGAAGGCTCAAAAGGTGACAAAGTGCCACAGATATATCAATTGAGCAAAATATATGAACAAAAATAATTGAAGAAAAAAACGAAAAAATTATCTTGCTGGTTAAAATATTACAGTCAGTTTTTCTTGAAAGTGGTGTGTTTTTGTATTTTTTATGTATAGGTTCTATTTTGCTGCACATGTATTTTCAGTTCCAAACACTTTAAGTTTAACTTTTGGCACATGATGGCACATAAGCAAAGTGACATAACAGCAGCATAAAAACAACCTATGCATAGTGATAGGGACCTATCTGTGTATTATATTCAATTCAATTCAATTTTATTTCTATAGCGCTTTTACCAATTGACATTGTCACAAAGCAGCTTTACACAATCAAATATTATATACAGTATGTCTGTGGGACCATGTGAATGCAGACAGAGAAAGAGACAAGGGGCAGATCAGATTTGCTGTTATAGGTGCTTTTCAGTGGTTCAAAAATGTTTAAATCAGCTACTATAATGTTAACAAAGGTGTACTTTTAGTTATTAGTGTTATTGGAGGCACTGAGTAGATACTAATCACATATAATACGTTACAGTGAAATCTCCAGCAACACGTCAGTGATGGAGCAGCATCTGTTTGTACTCCTGATTGTTACAGGTGCGAGTAACATGAGTAAAATAAGTAACATGATACAAAATATGACCACATATGCATGTACAATTTGTCATTAAGAGATGGATCTGTATTACTTTAATAAATATCTACTCATATTTTTTCTATCTAAGTACAAAAACTGTAAATTACAGAACTGTGCAAAAGTCTTGAACCCGAACCCCCCCCCCCCCCCCCACACACACACACACACACACACACACACACACACACCCACACACACACATTTCCTCATATTAAATGAAATTAAATGATGTACAATAAAGGTAGGTTTTACTGTGGCAGGCTGCAAAGGACTAAAGATATAATTTAAAATTAGTTGTTTATGTAATAACCTCAGCAGCACTTGCACCTGTTTCTTTCTGGTTTATGCCTCAAATTTGATTAAAATTCATATCTCGCTGTGTGGCTTAATAAAAAAAGAAAGAAACTACATGAAAAAAATATTCAAGTCAGGCTCTTTGAAAGCAAAATAGGAAGAAATGAAGGATGACTCAAGACTCTTGCGCAGTACAATAAATCCACATTAAAAGCAGAAATTACACAGCCTAAATATTTAAAAACCTCCTCCACAGGAATCCTTCCCCTCGTCCAGCTTGTCCCTCGTACGTACATTCTAATCCAACACGGGAAAACATGGAATGATGCGCAGGCTTACTGCCGAGCCACATACACTGACCTGGCTACCATCAACAGTAATGATGACATGGTCCAACTTCAGAATGAAGTACAGAAACATCAATTCAGTTCCAGTGCTTGGATTGGACTGTATACTAACATCAACAGCTGGTCCTGGTCCTTTGGAAACCAGCCACTGGGAGAATTTACAAACTGGATAAACACAAATCCTGATAATGCGGGTGGAAATGACCAGTGTGTATATATATGTGTCTCTTCGTGGGGTGATGAAAGATGTGAAGCGGCATTAGTCTTTCTGTGCTTTGATGGTAAGGAACAATTTCCTTACACAGTACCATGCAAAAGTCTTAGGCACCATATTCTCAGTTAATACAAATGTCATATACAGTATGCTTATCATGCCTTCATTATATCTTAAAAATAATAAAATTATTAATAATTAAATAAATAAATTTACAGAAGAATATTTTGCATGTGCCCAAGACATTTGCACAATACTATAAGTAAAACAATCTGGTTTTACTGACCATGTTGGGTTCTTTGTCCTTGTCACACTTCCCAAGTGAAAAATAAGTATGCTAACTATACAGTGGAACCTTGCATTACGAGCATAATTCGTTCCGGAAGTGGGCTCGTGTTCCAAAACACTCGTAAACCMA
>QMIH01000826.1:175019-234286 GCA_003987875.1 Clarias batrachus | reverse complement strand
TTTCCCATAAGAAATAATGAAAACTCAAATTATTCATTCCACAGCCCCAAAAAATAAATACATAAAAATAATGAATGCAATCTATAAAATGAAAATTAAAAAAAATAATCTGCACTTTACCTTAAAAAAAAAGTACAAATAAATCCCGACAGATAAGTGTTTCCGTTGGTGCACGCAGGAGCCGTGTGTGTGTGTGTGTGTGGAATTAGCCCCTTCCCTCGCCTCGTTTTACACAGTAACACTCCTCCTCCCTCTAACCACCTCACTTTTTAAGTTTCACAACAAACACACACACAACGGAAACACCATTTTAACAGTTAAAAAGAAATCTCTCTGAGACTGACGTGAGCGCATACTAACGAAATCACTTTTTAAGTTTCACAACAAACGGACACAGACAAACACAACGGAAACAACGTTTTAACAGGGAAAAAAAGGAATCTCTCTGACCTGGCGTGAGCGCATACTAAGGGAATCAATGCTGTAAAGTAAAAAAAAAACAGCATCTTACCTTTGAAAAGAGTTTCTGTGTGTTAGTGAAGCCAGGGAGGGGATGAAAAGGCGAAAGAGCGTCTGTGCGTTTGTGTGTGTGTGAGAGACGAGCAGAATTGCTGTGTGTTTGCGAAGCCGTGTTGGGGGGGGGGATTTTAAGGGGGGTGAGACAGTGATGCTCAGTGTCAAAATAAGAGTCGCATGTGTGATACATGATACTCGGCGCTCGTAAACTAATACTTGCTCGGTTTCCGATTAAAAAATGTATTAAAAATCTTTGCTCGGTTTGCGGAACACTCGTAAACCACGTTACTCTCAATCCGAGGTTCCACTGTATTACATTTTAGCTTGCCAAAGTATGCTTAAGTGTACTTCTTCCAGACTAATGACTAGTATACTTGAGGTTTGCTATTTTTCAAACAGCTAATTTTGTACCAAGTGCATTTAAGTTGTAATTAAATTATACAACAGCACAATTTTAAGTATTAAGTGTACTTGTGTGTGCTAAAGTGGAACAACTTTACGTATACTTAATATTAGTATTAAGTAATACTAGTAATAGTAGTACATACCTGGCACAGTAATGAATTAAAATTTAAGTATATATTTAATGTATTACAAGTGTTACATTACAGCAATTTTTACTGTGTTACAAATACACTAGTAATATACTGTACCATGAATATATTCGTATTGGGGCAGTAACATGCTTCTGGTCAAATCCAAAAAAGGTACACTTTATTGCCAAGGTGTCACAATAGCAGACTATCCAACCCACACACAACTTTGCACAGGTTTTACCCCCATGCCTTTCCTGATACAACCCCAAACCAAAAATAAAATAATAACGATAAGCACTAGTGTATGTAATGATGCAGCTTATAGCCGTAAATTCAAACTAGAAGTGGAAAACAACGGAGGCCGCCTCCAGTTTCAAATTGCGCCTACTCTAGTCTCTGGTTGGCTGAAATAGTGGAAGAGTTCTAACGTTGCAGATCAAGCAAGCATAACTTTATGATATGTTACCGTTCTAACACACATAAATGAATTTGAACGCACAAAAGTAAGTTTCAGCTTGCAAAAACTAATTTGAGCGTGTGCACATGAGAAATTCAGCTCGCAAAAAAAGAGTTTGAGCATATGCAAGAAAGAGTAGTGCACTAAATATAAGCATAAATAAGAATTCAAATTTAACTGAAAATATACTGAGAGTATGCCAAAAATTAATTGTAAGACAAAGCTTAAATGCGTGTGCTTTGGAAATTACACTGACCTTTCACTTAAAGAACATTTTCCTCTAACATATTTTTGAAAAGTATTCCATAAAACAGTTATTTTGAAATATGTTTAAAGTTTAATGTAATTCGTATATTTGCAGTGTACTATGGAAGATTTGCATATATTCGTAATACACAAAAGTGTCGTTTTTCACTAGGGTTGCTCCTTTCTACTTTCATGCAAAACCCAGGAGCCTACATTAGGGTTTGTGTTTCCACCTGAAAACTGGTCTACCATGTACTATCTTGTTTTCTTTACAGACATGCAAATATTCTTCTGTAATGTTATTTGTTTTTTAATTTAAGCTATTTTTGAAAATATTTAATGTTTAGACATGATAAACCTATATAACAAAAATGTATTAAAAAAGATAATGTAATAAATATATATATTTTTAAATGTTTATAAAATTTTAAACAAATACATTTTTTTAGGGCCATCAAGATTCTTCTCAATACTATTGAATGTTTTGGCTTATTCAGGGTGCTCTCTTATTTGGTGCTAACTAATGTTACACATGCTATGTGCCAGTTTCTAATGCCTTAAATAAACATGGCTTGCAGGTGAAGCATGTTCATGCTGATTGCGCTTATGGCAAATATGCCTAGCAACGTCTGGGTGACCTGTTCTGAACAGAGGAGAGTGTCACCTCACAAATCTACCCCTCCCAAGCCCTGAGTCATTAAAATATTCCTTAGATCCTTGCTGCATTCAGGACTATAATTGTTACTACAGCCCAAAACTATAGTGAGTATTTTTATGTGCTTTTTGATACAGATACAAAGACTGGCTCTGAGAGCTACATTCTGATCTCTCAGAGGAAGACATGGAATGATGCTCAGAGCTATTGTAGGCAACATTACACAGACCTGGCCAGTGCGAGAAACGCAACAGAAAACTCAATTATAGGTGGAATCAACCCTGAGTATGGAACTTGGTTTGGCCTTAAGAGAACCCCCTGGAAATGGTCAGACCAGAACAGCGACGTGTCCTTTATGACATGGTCATCTGGAAACATGGATGATTACTTGCAGAATAAAAGTTGTGGTTATTTATCTAACAATCTGGCTAATGAAGCACAGTGCTCAGACATAATGCCTTTCTTCTGTTACAGTGAGTTGAAATTAAAGTCATTCGCATGTTTAAGCAAATTACAGGAAGTTGTTTTTTAAATTGTATTTATTATGTATATATTTTTTTCTATGTGTGTATGCATTTCTTCCCTCAGCATTCCCAAAACAACATCAGATCATTAGAGTGAAGGTCAAGTCCAGTCAGGATGTGAATGATTCTGCACTAATGGCACACATCTTGGAGAAGGTGAGCTTTATCTCCAATCAGTGTACAGCTGCCTCCTTTTACAAATCTCACAAGAGATCCTCTATCCTGCATTACTGAGTAATTGAATTCATCATCTGTTCTTCAGATCCAGAAGAAACTGAAGGATTATGAACTTTCTGTCGGTATCACTGTGAAATGGAGAGAGCAGCCAGATGGAGTGGTGTTTCACAGGGAAAATGAAAATAATATTGAATTGTGAATAACACTTGGGAGGCTTGAGATTTCTAATAGGAATAGTGTATAGTTTGTAGTGCTCTAATCACTTTTAGTTTGAGGGCATGAAGTGCATGAAGTTATTTTACGTTGTAACAGTGCCAGAATTTTAGGACTGACTGTCTTGAGATTTGGGGGTGGGGAAAGAGCTAGAGTACTTCTTTAGTTAAAACTAAATGTAGGTGGAATCATTAATACTGAAATTGGTAACATCATAGCATTAGGGCAATAGCCAGTTTACCAAACAAATAGTTAAAAAGGCATTTAAAAATATTTTTTTAATTCTGATATTTTACCTTCTTTGTCTTTCTGTTGGGCTGCACAGTGATGTCGTGGTTAGCACTGTCGCCTTGCACCCTCCCGTGTCCAGGTTTGCTTCCCGGTCAGGTTCGATTCCCGTCTTTTTGTGCATGGAGTTTGCATGCTCTCCCTGTATTTGGTGGGTTTCCTCCGAATACTCTGGTTTCCTCCCACAGTCCAAAGATATGTAGATTAGGTTAATTGGTGTCCCAAATTGCCCTTAGTGTGTGAGTATGTGTGTGCGATGGATTGGCACCCTGTCCAGGGTGTACTCTGCCTCATGCCCTACGTCTCCTGGGATAGGCAACAGGCCCCTGTGTGACCCTGAATACAGAATAAAGTGGTATAGACAATGGGTGAGTGAGAGTGAGAGAGTGACTTTCTGTTGTTCCCTTTCAGGGGTCACTACTGCAAATTATCTGCCTCCATCTAACCCTATCCTCTGCATCCTTTTCTCTAACCTCATGTCCTCTCTCAGTGCATCCATAAATCTCTTTGGTCTTCCTCTAGACCTCCTGCCTGGCAGTTCCAACCTCAGCATCCTTCTACCAATATGCTCACAATCTCTCCTCAGAACATCTGCCCACCTCAATCTGGCCTCTCTGACTTTATCTCCAAGTCATCTAACATGGGCAGAGAGTAATCTCTAATTGATTAATTCTTGATCCTATTTATCCTCATCTTCATCTCTGCAACCTCCAACTCCAACCTGTCTTCTCTTTTTTTCAGTGCCACTGTCTCCAAGTTGTAGATGATTGCTGGTCTCACCACTGTCTAACACACCTTTCCTTTCATTCTCACTGATACTGTTTTATTACATAACACACTTGACACTTTTCGTCACCTGTTCCAATCTGCCTGTACATGTCTCTTCACCTCCTTTCCACATTCCCTGTTTTTATGGCCGGTTGACCCTAAGGACTTCCTTCTTTACCTCTGCTCCCTGTAACCTCGCCATTCCACTGGGGTCCTTCTCATTCACACATGTATTCTGTTTTGCAATGACTAACCTTCATTCCTCTGCTTTCCAAAGCAGACCTCCACCTCTCTATATTTTTTTATTACCTGTTCTCTAACCTGCTCTCACTACAAAGCACAATGTCATCTGCAAACATCATAGTCCATGAAGACTCCTGTCCAACGTCATCTGTCATCCTGTCCATCACCAGAGCCAACAAGAAGGGGCTCAGAGCCAATCCTTGGTGCAGACCCACCTCCACCTTGAACTCTTCTGTTGCACCTAGAGCACACCTCACCATTGTCTTGCAGCTCTCTTACATGTCCTGCACCATTCTAACATGCTTCTCAGCCACTCCACACTTCCTCATACAATACCACAGCTCCTCTCTTGGCACCCTGCCATACGCTTTCTCTAAATCTACAAAGACAAAACTTCTCTGTACTTCGCCATCAGCATCCTTAAAGCAAATACTACTGGTGTGCTCCTTCATGAAACCATATTGCTGCTCACAAATGCTGACCTCTGCCCTTAACCTAGCTTCCACTACTCTTTCCCCACGCTTCATTGTATGGCTCATCAGCTTTATTCCTCTGTAGTTGCTACAGCTCTGCACATCTCCCTTGTCCTTAAAGATCGGCACCAATACACTTCTCCTCTATTCCTCTGGGATCCTCTCACTCTTCAAAATATTTTTAAACAGACTAGTCAGAACCTCTACTTCCACATCTCCCTAATCACTTCCATACACTTCCATTAGGACCAACTGCCTTTCCTATGCCTTTCCTGGTCTTCATCTTCAACGCCTTGCTCGGCTCAGTCTTACTGATTTTTGCTCCACAACAGTCACTTCTTCTACTCTTTTTCATTTTCCTCATTCATCAACTCTTCAAAGTATTCCTTCCATCTTCCGATCACCCTTCTGGCAGCTGTCAATACATTTCCATCCCTATCTTTAATCACTCTAAAATGCTGCACATCCTTTCCATCTCTATCTTTTTGCCTCGCCAACCTGTACAGATGAACCTCTTCCTCCTTATTATAATTTAAAAATCTGGTATATTAAGAACTGTATAATCAACTGAGGTCTTTGTCTTCAGTAATAGAAACTTTACATGTTTAAGGTTATTCCAATACTCTGTATTAACAGTGATCTCTCTGCATATGTATACTACAACAAAATGAAATTTTGTTTTGAGATAAATAAAGTATCTATCTATCTATTTATCTATCTATCTATCTTCAGTGGATGCTGCTGTGAAATTAGCTACCTTTAGCGTCTCTGGCTTAAACAGGTGATTTCTTTGAGATTTTATGTATTTAAAAATAAATACAGTGGATTATGAACATTCTGTGCAGTTGTTTTTTTTTCACAAATACATTGTACTGTATATAAATGAATGCTAAATCTATGTATTAGTTTAGGCTTTTCCCACTTTTGCCAACTATATCAATAATTTATCTTCTAATAATTATAAATATATTAAATCTGTTTAAGCTAATTGAGTAAATGTCCAGTCTGACCAAACTGATCAATATAATTATTAGTGTTATTTTTCAAATACCATAATAGAAAGACCAAACAATAAAACAATAGCCCAGCAGTGGCATAGCAGAAATGTGTGTCCTTTCATCAAAACGTTGGGATAACGCCTAATAACATCTATGGTTGGAAGTCTGTACTAGCTATGTGGTGTCCAATTCATGCGTATGTGTAAGAACGTCTTCTTACATGGAATCTTGAATCTGGAATATGGCCATATCACCAGGGAAGGCATACTCCAAAGATGTGATAACCTGGTCATTCAGGACATTCAGGTCATCAGCTGACTTCATTTTATTGACATTTAACTTTGCTGACCCTAGATGTGACCCCCAGATCATAACACTTCTTCCAGAGACTTGTACTGTCTATACCATAACGCGTCCACTGCCCTGGTATATGCTCAATCTAAACTCATCAGACAAACTCACCTTTTTCCATTGCTCTAAAGTCCAATCTTTATGCTCCCTAGCAAACTGAAGCCTCTAATGAGTCTCACCAACAAGGGGTTTGCTTATGGCCACACAGCTGTAGTTCAAATCCAGTTCTTATTCTTGTGTGTGACAATGCCCTTACTTTCACTGTTAAACAGAACTCTTATTCTCACTGGCCATTTATTTAAAACATGCAATTTCACCAAATATTTAAGTGATCCTTAATATTAATGTTACATAACATAACTATTAATGTTTTTTTTTACCACATTTCTTTTGTCTGTCAAATTCAGAAATGAAAAGTGGGATTTTCTTTAAGACATAAGAAACCAAAATTTAAATACCAAAGAGCCTTATTTGTCATTCTGATGAGTAATTTGTTTAAGTGGGGATGCTGTATTGTGCTGCTGTATGTCAAAGCTAAACCAAGTAAAATACTAAAACTTCCTAAAATACTAAAACGTACTTTCAGTCTTTTCATTTATACATGCCCATGGAGATGACCAAACAACCTGGAAAATAATGAACAATACATAGATCATATAAAATATATAAAAATACATCTAGTTAAACAAAACCATATTTAAATAAATAAATAAATAAATAAATAAATATTATATATATATATATATATATATATATATAATCTGGGTCTGCAGTTGACATGACCTAATAAAAGTGATTAAAGGAAGGAGAACCAATGACATGAAGTCATGAGTCATGAAGACATAATGGTGTACATGGGAAGATAAGGCTAGTTTGTGTGGTCTGATCCCACAAAAATGAATGGTGCTCAAAACACACAGTACATAGAAGTATGTTGCATATGATCAAAGAATTTGATTGATTTGATCAAAGAATGCAGGCTGCTTGTCAGTACCACGTATTATGAAAACTACAGCAGGCGGCAGGGGTTTTTGTTAAAAAAGCCCCAAAGTTATGGAATAGTCTTCCTATTAATGTTCGGGACTCAGACACAGTCTCAGTGTTTAAGTCTAGGCTAAAAACCTATTCATTTAGCCAAGCATTTTTGTAAATAAAAATAAAGGAGTAGATAAAGGAGTAGATCTGGGGGACTCATGGACGTAGAGTTTTATGGTGAACTGGTATGTTTAGATGCTGTCCTCCCCACTCTCATTGATCATTCAGGTTTGTTGACGGTGAGGTGAGTGGTTGCTTTACATCTCAGGGAGCCCTCATGTCTGTGTTTCCTTCTAATGATCCCTTTTAGTTATGCTGTTATAGTTAGTCCTGCTAAAGATACATTGACTGTGACCATACCTAACTGCCATCTCTCCTTCTCTTCTGCTCTCTCCTCTTCTCTCTCTTCTCTCTTTCCCTCTCCGTCTCTCTGTTGAGCTATACATGTTGATCCTGAGCTGCCAGTGATCCAGACCCCCCCCCCTGCCCCCTGGAGCTGTCTGACTCATTCTGGTGTCCTGCCTCTGGTTGGAGAGCTCATCGCATGGATGCCCCATGTGGTCTGCCTGGGATGCGTGTGGTGACTGGGAACGGTTCCACTTTTCCACGAAGACGGCCCTGTCCTCGGCTAATGCAGACAGCTATTCTCTGAGGACTTGTGACTTCAGTTGTTTAATAGTTCAGGACGGGAGTTTCCTACAGTCTACCTGAACCTCCTGGAACAAACTTGACTCAATTTTAACTTAAACACATCTCCTGTTATACTGAACTTTCTGTTGTTAAAAGCACTACACAAATAAAATTGAATTGAATTGAATGTAGGAAGGTAGAAGGTGGTCTGGTTTGATGAATCAATGGCTGGATGTGCGTGTTTCTCACTTTCCTAGGGAAAAATTTTAAAAAGAAATGTACTATGGAAAGAAGGTGGGTTGATAAAGGCAGATCAAGGCTCTGTTCTGCTGGGAAATCTTGGGGAATTCATGTGGTTGTTGCTCTGACACATACCACCTACCTGAACATTGTTACAGACCAAGTTACACTCATTCATGGAGACGATCTTCCTTGCTGGCAGTGGCCTCTTTCAGCAGCAATGCAAACATTGTTCAGAAATGGTTTGAGTTTGCAGTGTTGACAGAGAGTTTGCAGACTCTGGCTCTAAATTTCCAGATCTCAATCCAACCAAGCATGTGTGGGATGTGCTGAAGAAACAAATCTAATCCATGGAAGCCTGACATCAAAAAAAGGGCAACCTGTCAACTTACGACTTGCTTTCCATTTATTTAGGATGCAGAGATAGATAATGGAACACTGATATTAAATGTTTTTATGGTGCTACAAATGAGTTGCAATGTTTGAATTTTTTTTATTCTGTGACAATGAGTGGATCAGGTCATGCAGTGTTTCTTTGTGTTTGTGTGTTTCTGCCCACAACTTCTGGGTAATTCTGGACAACTGACTGTCCTTCTTGCAGTGCACTGTATAACTTATTCAGGAAAGACCAGTTGGATCTGCTTGGTTCTTCCCTTATCTCAACTCTGGTCTAGGATTTTATATTGTGGTAGAAATTTTTTAATCCACTGTATGTGTCTTACAGTACTTAAAGTCTGTAAGTCAGTTAGAGTTGCAGACTTGGAATGTGTGTACGTGCAAGGAATAAACAAGATGTACAGGAAATAATGGCCTTGATCTATCTTGATCCATCTATCATTGACAAAAACTCTGCAAAACTCAGCAAAATGTAACTCGCCTGCCTATCAGCACCCGAGGGAACAGCTCTTTTGTTTTCTTAAACATTATGTGTTTTACGAGATGTCACTAAGACCTAGAATATATAAGGCACTGTGAGATTACTTTTTTCTTGTATTTTTCATCTCTGGTGTGTGTAACAGAGATGTCCAGCGCTGTTTAAATAAACCTCTACTCTTGTTGTGATACTATTTAAAGTCTCCAGAAATGTTAATTATATTGCCACCACAGTATCCATGAGAAAGTTCATTCCATTCCTATAAATATATGAAAGTCTTTTGATTGGTTTTTGTAAATAAAGCCAGTCTTTTCATTTATACATATGATAACCACAAGTTCCACACCCACCTTCTGTTGCCATCAAAGCATAATGCAAGAGACACCAGATCAGCACTTAATTTGAATATATGTCATGCCGCCAAGTCCCCGCATCCTTAAGTTGGAAAGTATGTAAAGGTGTAAGGTGTACTCAAAGCTTATTTTTATGAAGTAATCCAGGACTTGCCACTAAAATACGTGACTGAAGTTAAAACCAGATCTCATCAAGGCAAGAAGAAGCAAATTACTCCTAGGACTTCTTATGCTCACTTGTGTCCATCTGTAGGAAATCGGAGAATACAAATGGATAATTTGGTTTATGTAAATGTTTAAATCTCAGGAATGAATTTAGTTTGAAGTGTCCACTGTCCCTTAATATGCTTAGCTCTCTTGCCGACCAGTAAAAAGAGACGAGAACACACACGCATGCAAACACAAAAATTATGTTGTCTGAATGTTCTCTCTGGAAGACTAAGCTTGTAAAGATAACCAGCAGCAAAGTGTCATAATATACAGTAGAGGGATGTGGAGGCCTTAGAATCAGTTAGTGAAAATATATTGTGATCAGCCTGGAATATTCACGAAAGTTGTGGGACAAAAATTGCTAAAAGGAAATGCTGTTATTGGTCACATAATTGGGGGTTGCAATTTTTTTAAATGATGGAAAAAGATTCGTCTGTCTCTCTATCTCCCTGTCTCTCTCTGTGCACATGCACAAGTGAGTGAGTGCGTGAGCCTCTGATTGAGTTGAAAACTCACTTTTTTGGGGGTAAATTGAGTGGATAGTGAGTAGTGAGTGTTGTTGTGTGTGTGTGTGTGTGTGTGTGTGTGTGTGTGTGTGTGTGTAAGACACCGTATCGGCTTACACGTAGCAGGCAAAGGCTGGTTTTTTTGTATGAGGGTATTGCGTTTACAAATTTACCCCCAAAAGCATGAGTTTAAATGACCACAGACTGCCAGCCAGATAAAAAAGGCTGTAGTGTTTTTTTTTGTTAACGAGAGCCGAGGCAGTAACAACTAGCAAGGTCGTAGTAAAAGGAATGTCAGCAAACGTTATAATGCTTTTATTCTAAATAATCTCTCTCTCTTCAAGTGTGTGCGTATGTGTGTGTGTGTGTGTCCATGCCATGTACCCTGTAAACGGTCTTACTCAACAGGTAAGCTGCGCTCATTGTGGTCTGGGACTATAACCATGCCAACCTGATATCCACAAAGAGATGATTAGTGATTATGTTCCCAATCTTTACTCATGAAAATGTTTACTTTTTTGGCGTGGTTCTTGTAGTTGCTTGCGGAAGCTGAGGAACCTCATGGAACGTCAAGCAGTCACTCATGGTGGCTCGCGGCCAAACCCTATTGGTGAGATAGGGGTGTAAAACATCTGGAAAGTTACTGCATCATCATTGATTGGGTGACCAACCACCTGGAACTGGGAGATACATATAAATAAATAAATAAATAAATAAATAAATAAATAAATAAATAAATAAATTTTTATCAGTCCTAAGCACTATTCGGACGGGACTAGTTTTACTGGGGGACGTTTGAGTTTGATTTTTTTTCAGCCGACGTCTGTCATTTCATGTATGGATTCGGACGGGATTAACATCTCCGTGTTTATTACGGAGGTGGGCGTGTCTGTGTTTTTCATGTGGGTGTTGCCCAAGACCACGTGTTGAGGATGAGGATTTCTATTGGAGCGTACAAAGTAGAAACTCGAATACCGGCGCGCTAGAGATTGTACGGTAGTTCACGCTGACCAAAAAACACAAAAAAACGCGTTTCGGAAAAAAAACATTTTCGGCAAACACAGACATTCGCATTCAAACGGGATTATATTTCTCACAGGACCGCTGAGTTTGCTGAAAAACAGTAGGTAATTTGCACTGGAATTTTCACAGAGGTCGTGTGAGAAAAAGACAGACATGGCAGATTCGGACAGGATTAAAATCACAAAGTACCTCTGTGAAACAGAAATTTCTCTAACGTCCCCCAGTAAAACTAGTCTCATCCGAATAGTGCTATAGCGTGCATGGATTGATAATTAAAGATTTTTTATAAATTTTGACAAACAAACAAGCCTTGGTATCATGTAACCCATATGCGCTTATTGTTTTGACGCCGAGCATCACGTGATCACAACAGAGCCAATGGTTTTTCTCTCTCTTGCGCTGTGGAATTGTGGATAATCGTCTCCCCTGCTGGGTCTTAGCTCGTCTGTTTAATATAATACTGTGACCATGTGTGTTCGCATAAAACATATTTTATTTTGTTTTTGTAAGCGTGTGTGTACAGCGCGCTTGTAATGTTTCGTATAACACAGGTGTGTGCGTGCGTATAAAGCAAAAGCAAGTCTCATTAGACAGTTTTGACATAGTCGTCAGCGTTATTATTATCGGGAGCAAGTTAAAAAATTTCATCTGTCTCCTCCCGACATTAATGCCTTGATATCACTACATAAGCGCAGTTGATTTTATGGAAAGGATTTTTTTAAGTAAAACAGACATAATTAAACACGATTGAAAGATACTGTATATTACGTGTTAAAGTCCGATGATCAATAAGAAAAAATTATCTAAAATGTCGGTGGTTTGATTATTCCTGTTAATTTTATAATAAAGTCTGATGGAAAATTCACAATATCATTTTTATTCCTAAAATATATGAGGCATAGCTACCAACTTTTTAGTAAAGCTTGGAGAGAGATTCTGAAAAGAAGGGCTCACACACAATATGCAACGCCCCAGCATGCAGGCATCATACACCTTACCTACACTGTACTGCATGGCTCAGGTTCTGTACAGTACTCTTTTAGGACAGAGAAAGTTTGAGTTTACTTAAAGACAAAACAATGCATCAGTATTTATATTTACTGAAAAATTCTGAGGCTAACACACAGGTAAGGAAGAATCCTACAAATCACATGCAATATAATGTGTAATGGATGACGGCTCCTACATACACTTGTATGGTTAATTTTGTCATCACTTTCATCAGGGTCAATTAGGGTCATTGTTTTGTTGGAAGGTGAACCATCATCCCAGTCTGAGGTCCTGAGCACTCTGGAGAAGGTTTTCGTCCAGGATATCTCTGTACTTGGCCGCATTCATCTTTTGCAATCCTCGATTGCAACCAGTCATCCTGTCCCTGCAGCTGAAAAACACCCCCACAGCATGATGCTGCCACCATGCTTTACTGTTGGGACTGTATTGGACAGGTGATGAGCAGTGACTGGTTTTCTCCACACATACCACTTAGAATTAAGGCAAAAAAGTTCTATCTTGGTCTAATAAGAGAATCTTATTTCTCACCATCTTGGAGACTCCATGCGAGCTTTCATGTGTCTTGCACTGAGGAGAGGCTTCCGTCAGGCCACTCTGCCATAAAGTCCCGAATGGTGGAAGGCTGCAGTGATGGTTGACTTTCTACAACTGTCTCCCATCTCCCGTCTGCATCACTGGAGCTCAGCCACAGTGATCTTTGGGTTCTTCTTTACCTCTTTCACTAAGGCCTTTCTCTCCCAATAGCTCTGTTTGGCTGGACAGCCAGCTCTACGAAGGGTTCTGGTTGTCCCAAACGTCTTCCATTTAAAGATTATGGAGACCACTGTGCTCTTAGGAACCTTAAGTGCAGGAGATATTTTTTGTAACCTTGGCCAGATCTGTGCATTGCCACAATTTTGTCTCTGAGCTCTCCAGGCTGTTCCTTTGATCTCATAATTTTCATTTGCTCTGACATGCACTGTGAGCTGTAAGGTCTTACAGTATATAGACAGGTGTGTGGCATTCCTAATCAAGTCCAGTCAGTATAATCAAACACAGCTGGTCTCAAGGATGATCTCAAGAAATGCGTTAAATATAGTGTCACAGCTAAGGGTGTGAATACTTAGGACCATGTAATATTTCAGTTTTTCGTCTATAATAAATCTGCAAAAATGTCAACAATTCTGTGTTTTTCTGTCAATATGGGGTGCTGTGTGTACATTAATGAGGGAAAAAAATAACTTAAATGATTTTAGCAAATGGCTGCAATATAACAAAGAGTGGAAAAATTGACGGGGGTCTGGATACTTTCCGTACCCACTGTATATATAATGATTTCTGTTATTAATATTAAACAACCAGGACTAAAATGACATTTATTAATGATGTTTATGTAAAATGGCATGGTGGAGCCATCCTGTGGTCACCAGGTGTGATGCCAGTCAAGGGCCAGTGAGTGAAAGTTTGTTAGGGACATCAAATGAACATTTAATGTGTAGAAAAGGTATGTAGTTAAGGCATTTAACAGACTCTCTTATCCAGTGCGACTCACATTTATCTGATTTCTAATAAAGTTAAGGTTCTTGCTCTGGCTCCAGCACGGTGACAGCATAAAATGTGAACTCATGACATCCTGAGACATGTCCCTGTGTTCTTTTGATTAGTAGGGGCTTTCGCCTTGTCTACCATGGATGCCATATTTGCCCAGTCTCTTTCTTATCGAACACAAACTTTAACTTTAATCTGTTAATCCTTAACCTCTTATCTGTTGTCTGGCTTCCTTCTAGAAACCTTTTCTTCCAGAAAACATCTCTCTGTTTTCTGGCTTCCTTCTCTGATTGCTATGTGGTTGTATGTTTATGTTTCCTACATGTAGGTGCTTGTCCTTCGTTTTGCTTGTCCTTGGTTTTGATTATTTTTTGTATTTTCTTATTTAGGTTTTTCCATTTCGGCACCTGCATCCTTGTCCCACTGTGAGTTACTTAAATTCAGCTAAATTCCATTTTATTTGTATAGCATTTTTAACGATTGGAATTGTCACAAAGAAGCTTTACACAATCAAAAGAAAATTTATGCATGAAAAATGTGTAAGAATCAAAATGATTAGTCCCTAATGAGCAAGCCCAGGGCGACGGTGGCAAGGAAAATCTTTGCATAGTCTCCTCAGTGCTGGAATGAGCTTCTGTATTTGTCTTCAGACAGTATAGTATCTAGGAGAACAACTTCACTTTAACACTTCGTTTTCTCGGCACCTACATTGTACTTGTTAACTTTCGTTCATTTTTATAGTTTTTTTAATCAGTTTGTATATTAATTCATTGGCTTATTTTTAAAATCACTCTATATGCATCTAGAAATTATTAAATATTAATGACATTAGTGACACTGTAAAAAAAAAAAAAAATGCAATGTAAAAAAGTTTAGCAACAGGTTAACTGGCCACCACATTGTGTGCTGTAATCAAGGCTGTTGGTAATTGAATGAAATCTTATAGTGTGAGAGTTTTTAATTTGTTTTATTTATTTATTTTTTGGTTATTGCCTTATGGCCTTATGTTGTAATGCATAAGGCATTGCACTGTTTGTTTACTTTTAGTTTTTTAAGTTCAACTTTTGGAGACATTTGCTGGCCAATACTTCACGTTCTGTTTAGTTGACAATCAACTTGTAATTCAAATATTTAAGTCAGCTCAAGTAGCATTGGTTGTGAGTTTAATTCATTACATTTCTATAATGTTAACTTATCCTAACTTCTCCTTTATTCTAAAAAGAAGGTTTTAGCCCATTGATGTAGTTGGTTTAAGTGATTATTTATTTATAAAAACAACTTGGCCTAACAATACCACAACAATTAAAACTGAAAACCATTACTTGAAAAAAAAATTCTTTCAGTCAGAGTTGGAACAGTGGATATGTCACATATCACAGAGATTGCCTGAGTCCTGTTTTCATTATGTGTAATTTTTGGTTACAAATTTGTACAGTGACTGTTCGTTGTTTTAAATGTCATTGTTAGAGTTACCTTGTCACTGAGACAAAAGGTGTAATGGAAATAGGTGATGCTGATGATCCCTTGGGCAGGTTAAACATGTATTGATTCATTGGTAATGTCTTTTACCTCGGAGCTCCGGTAGGGGGAGCCATTGCCACTTTCCCTCATTAAATCAAACAAGTTTCACTTGTGAATCACTGTTTGTCCTTCTTTATGGTAATTATGCTCCACACAGAATTTCAAGACTGTGAACATGTTATTAATAGTTCGGTTTTTATTGTAGTAAAATATTAAGGAATTATGTATGTTTTGTATGAGTTTATTAGTTTTATAAGTGTTTATTTAACTGAGTTAGCTGCATGGAAGTACATCATCCGGCTGTATAGCCCAACATATGGAGAGTGATATTTGTTTGTCAGTAGTGTCTAACTTCATTAATGTTTTATTCATGTTTTTGTGTTAAATATTTAAATGTTTGATGTGCTGTCAATGGAAATCGTTTTGTTGAAATTAGGCATTTCAACAAATTATTTATTTATTTATTTATTTATTTCCTATAAATAGTCTTTAGTCTTTTATTTTAAGGTCACGGGTAGTCGCCTAAGCATTTCACTGCATATGGTACTGTGTATGACTGTGTATGTGACAAATAGAATTTGAATTTGATATGTCATTTGGGTTGGTGACTGTTTTGGATTTTGAGATTTCATCTAAACAAGTGACTCTAAAAGCAGTGCGTTGGTTCTTTATTTGTATAGCGCTTTTTTTTTACCCTGCTTCATGATGAAATGATACAATTTTGGATGCAAGAGGAGACGTGGGGATGTTTGTTTTGTTGTCTTTTGTTTGTTTTGCTTACTACACTGAGTCATTCCTGCTGTGCATGTCTTTCCCACTTTCCCATTTTAGGGTTTTGTAAGTGGGAGGACACAGGAGGGACGATGAACCAGTCAGGGGAACCAAATCAGATTCAATTAGAAATACATAATGGCTTAGAAGACATTAAGCATGATTTACAAAATCTTGAGCAATGCCTTGTGTGCTAATATGGGTAGTATTAAGTTAAATGTAGCACTGCCACAAGAGCCCGAAAATCATTTAGTATTTTGAGAAAAGATTTTTGCACATTTATTCATAAAAACAACTGATAAAGTAACATTTATCTGGTTACTATTTATGTGGTGGTGAGCACTGCTCCTAAATTATCATTGAGGTGTCGTGGTTGAGTCGTGGTGTGCGTCTTTCTCCTCCTCCCGAAAATTGCGGAACTGTGATTCCCCTTCGCAAATCAAGTAGTGAGTGACGGCGCTCAAAGCCAGTGACGTTTGGCATTGTCATGTTGACAGTACATTTGCCAAATGATATTAAGGGGGCACCAGGGGAGCCAATCATATTTCAGTGGGACCGGTGCTGCCCCGTGCCCCCCGCCCTGTCCCTACAACACTGTGCCATTTTGGCATCCATGGTATATTTCTGAGAGGCGTGTTCATGTCAAACTGGGACTTGTACTGAAATTTCTTCTGAATAAAGGCATAAAAGTGAAGGATTATACAGAAGACCACAAGCACAGTACAGTAAAACATTAGAAAGGATCAAATATTGTAAAGAAGGCCGTGAATGACGATCTCACCTGAGGTGGCTGAGAGCCTACTGCAGTCATTCCCATTCATTACCTGTTACCTCCCAGCAAAGCCCAAGCTCTTTGTAGCACAGAAGGACTGGAATATTAAAACAATCAGCTCTTCTTAAATGTAACAAACTCAAAACATATCTACTTAAATGTTATTAGTTGGCTATGTGGTTATGGTGTTCAGGAAGAACTGCAGGGATATTGTGAATCGCTTTCTCGATACACTCACTTATACCACTCATCTATACCACTTAACCCTGTATTTAGAATCGGGAGGGCCTGGAGCCTATGCCAGGAGACTTAGGGCACGTGGCGGGGTACACCCTGCACAGAGTGCCAATTCATGGCAGGGCACACACATACACTCACTCATTCACACACTACGGGGAATTTGGAAATACCAATTAACTCACCAAGCAGGGGGAGAACATTGCACATAGAGACGGGAATCGAGCCTGGTCGGGAATGGAACATGGACTTTCTCGATACAGTTCATGAATATAATTGTACCCCAGTGTTTCTCAGATCATTGAGGTAATTATTCACATGTACATATGCCCCTGGCTATTCATACAGTATATAAACCCATCATATGTTGAAAAATAAGTCAAAAATTTGACTTATTTTTACTCAAATTTTAACCTAGGCTAAGAGTTTAGCTTAGCCTAGGTTAAACATGCACCGAGTGTAAGCCTACAGTTGGGCAAACTCATTTAACATAAAGCCTAATGAATATTTAATGTAGTTTATTGAATATTGTACAGACACTAAAAAACAGAATAGGTCTCAGCATTGACATACACATCTGCCCAGTCTAAAGCATATTTGAAGAATTAAACTAAAACTAATTGCCTAATAATAAAGATCCAACAGCACCTGGGTCTCTCTTTTCTTCTCTCACGATTGTATGGCTGTCTGTGGCTCACTGGCGCCACCGTTCATCAGGAGATATCTCTGGTGTGGGAAAAGATCAGAATTTAAAATGCTGAATACATATCATTGTCAAAAAATTATAAATAAAAAAACCTTTAAGCCACCCCTATTTCCTGTTAATATCTGAACACAAATACAGTTATTAGGAACATTAAACATTACAACACCTGTGTCTGTCTATTGATCTATAATCTCAACATGTCATTTTGCTCGCTCTGTGTGTGTGTGTGTGTGTGTGTGTGTGTGTGTGTGTGTGTGTGTGTGTGTGTGTGTGTGTGTGTGTGTGTGTTTGCAAAATCCTAAGACTCTCATGCGTCATGTCCATCGAGTTCAGCAGTGTTTAATGTGGGTGTGTTTGTGTGACTACAGCAAGGATCACATGCCTTTTACACACACAGTGACACTTTATTGACAAAAGCCGAATGGAAGAAGCTTAACAACGTCATTGTCTTTGTTTAAAAGAGTCTAAATTGCTGATCACCTGTGGCCTGAGGCTGAGGGATTTCTCACTTTTTTCTCTCTCACTCTCTCTCTGCATATGATGTATTTATGTCCTAATATCACTTTTCTCAAATTCTCAAAGACGGACATCTCAACAAGTTTGATTTATCTGTTCAAAAAAAGTAATTTAATAGATTTACTTTAAATAGTGAAGAATGGTACAACTTCTAACCCCCTCCTAAATGTGGTGGTAATCTTTCTTTCAATTAAAACTAAGTTACATTTATTTAAAAAATTTTCCTTTTGTTTGTTGTTGTTGTTTTTGCAGTGAAACCTGAAATCAAAGGGTTTCTATTTGTGTTTTATGTAATGGACCTTAAAAAATAATTTAAAAGCCAATTATTTTAAGAAGTCATGTATGTATTCAGTTGATTAATGTCCACCTGTGTGCACATGATATTAGTGTAACAGTTTGGATGGAAAATATGGAAACTCCACTTTTCAGGGTTAAGAAAACAATGAAACAAGAGGTATTTCAGACTGATAGAGATTATATTGTGCATGTTTTCTTTGAATCACACGGCTATTTAAAAGCACAAATGCTACAGTATAATATTATTTTCCTATATAATGCAGCTGTTCCAAGTCACAGTTTGAGCAAAATTTCTAAAAATAAAAAAATAAAAAAAAAACAGTTTTAATATAAATAACCTTTTGTGGAGGAAAATAATTAACTGTAAGAATGAGTAAAAGTCTTCCAATAGCGTTTATCACATTTTGCTGTTAAACAAAAGGCAACACCTGATTCTGCAATACCAATAAAAAAGCAACATAAATACCATTGAGCTCATGTAACAGGTGTGACGGCAAGCTGCTCAGTGTAAGCACTTCTAACACATTACGCACACACTGTACACAATGCTACAAGTGCAATGTGCCTAACAAGGCGGCGGGCCAATGCAAATTTCCATCAACAGACGTCATCTTCACCTAACACATAAGCCGTAAAAAGGCCACTCCCCTTCCAAACGGTGAGTAAAGAGTTTCTGTGTATTTTCTAACACTTGTCTCTTGTCTGTGCCGACTTTACTCCATTCATATTTAACAAGAAGGAAGCTGCCGACCTTCCACTCTTGCACTGCTGTCCCAAAGCCTTGCTTTGTCTCACCTGCTCCATGCACTTGTATGCAACATGCACTGACCTGGACATTCACTGAGATGCACTAAAACTATGCAAAACTAGGAATTCTTATAAGCTTTTTGCGAGTGCTTATAAAAGAAGCTTGTTTTTTGACTTTGACATCTGGTTTCCTGTTTGTTCCTTCTGCGTGTCAGACTCGTTACACAGGTCAGAGAGTAAACTGTGGAAACGTATAGATCAGGGATGAATCATATAAAAAAAAATCCACATATATACAATAAATGTAATTAATTGAATAAAAAATAATAATATACTCCACAGAACAGGGCTTTTTAGAACTGGGGCCAGAAAAAGCGTCAAGGCTTAAAGGACAATCTAACCGCATTTTGCAGACTCCTCAAAAGTATTGAGGGGTGTTCTCTGGTCAAATAAAACTAAACTTTCTGGCTATCAATGGAAATAGTACGGTAAAAGTCGGCACCCTTGTTTATTTCATCCTTTTTTATAACTTATCATAGTCTCAGTATTATACAAATACAACCTCAGATGAGCAACAACATAAACCTTTTTTCACTGTTGATTATTTGACCAAATTAAGTAAATAAAAAAAGCATGTGGGCAATAATAAGTAACCCCTGCCTCCCTTGGAAATACCTACTGTGGTCTGGTAAGCTGGTAGATCCACCTTAAGCAGCAATAATGTGAAGTAGTACTTTCATGTATGACCTTATCAGTCTCTTGCATCAGTTTAGTCCATTATTCTTTACAACCTTTCTTTAGTTTCTATATTTCTGACATTCCCATAACATTTACCTGATGCCCTTATCTGGAGTAACTTACATTTTAATATCAATATTGAGGTCTTTGGACATTCGCTTATGCACAGCTCTGTTAAGGCTCCACCACACCATTTCAGTTTGGTTGAGATTTGGACTTTGACTAGACCATTCCAAAAACTTTATTCTTTTATTTTGCAGCCATTCTAATGTGGGTTAACGGGTGTGCTTTGAATAATTGTCCTGTTCTCTGACTCAATTTTGATCAAACATTAGCTATTAGACAAAAGGCATAAGGTGCTTGTAGAATGCTCTAGTATACAGAAACAGGTTATCGCCAAGTATAGTGCTAGGCATTAAGACCAACAACTTCACTTTGGTCTCAGCGGACATTTTAACAGAAGTCTTTTGGTTTGTTTAGAGGCAGTTTGGTGAATCTGCTTCTATGTATTACTACATTAACATCTAAACCGCAGCACCAGTAATGCATGTGCTTCCGTAGAAAACCCTGGGCATTGCGAAGCAATCACATGCTCCCTCGAGCAAACATTTCCTTAAACCTGACATTTAATCTTTTTTTTCTTTCAATGCAAAAAGTTTATTTTTAGACAGAAAGGGTTTTTCCTGGCAACCCTTCAAGGCACATTGTACTTGTTCAGTCTTCTTCTGATTGTGCGAGTATGGGCTGTAATATTTAACATGCTCATTGAGGACTGTAGGGTCTAAGAGGTAGCTCTTGAGTTTTTTTTTAATTATTATTATTTGTCTGCGCATTGAATGGTCTGACCTCGGGTGACTGTCCTGGGATGTCCACTTCTGACAAGATTGCATTTAATATTGCCAACATGTTTTTAAAACTGGACACTTTAACTGGATCTTCCAGCAGTATGGAGGGAACAGTGATCTCACAGACCAGCATAACATCATCTTGCATGGAGAGTTAACTTTAATTTTGCAGTTATTATAAAATGTCATTTTTACAGGGACACAGTGAGAAGAATAACCTGCTTGGCCTCTTAGGAAGCATAAACAAAAACCATCAGATCTAAAGTTTCATGTTTAAACCTTCACAACAAACACCTTCTATTCACCTCATGAATGCTATTTCATGCTTCTTTATTTTGCTTCATCTTTATTTATACTGTTTGTTTAACTTATCTCTAGTTGTGTCTGTTTATACTTATTCACAATATTACATTTCATAATTGGAATTGTTCCCTGATTTTCTGTTAAGTTAGTCTTTCTACTTCAGTCTAGTCCAATTTCCACCCAACATTTTCCAAAACAGCTACCAATCCATGAGGGCAAGAGAAAGTTAAGAAACTTCTATCCGTAACTGTAGTCATTCAAAACACTGATGCTTGTCTACAAAGCTAAAAATGGCCCAGCACCCACTTACCTTGACATTAGTCTCTGGGGGATATATCTGCCCTCTTCCACATATACATGATAGACTAGTGATGCTGTGATTGACAAGGGCAAAAACATAAAGACTATTCATCTCTTCTACCATGAAAGCATGGACAATTTTACTCCCTTGAACTCCTAGCCACTTGTCTATTGCAAAAGAGTTGACACAACCAACTGATCAACAAAAAAAAAAACCTCACCGTGATTCATTTTACGAGACTCAGGGCTTTGTTGTGTGCATTGTTCCCATTATTGGCAACCTGTTTTGGATAGCTTGTGTGATAATTATGCAACATAGATGTATAAAATACAAGATAACTGTATATAAAATCATCATAATAAAAATTTTGCTTTTATTTTTTATTGTAAAAGTATTCGTAAACTTTGAACTTTTTACACTTTTTGTCACATTACAAACATAAATGTATTTTATTGGGGTTTTATGTGGTAGAACAACACAAAGTGACACAATTGTGAAGTGGAAGGAAAATTATCAAAGGTTTTCAAATTTTGTTACAAATAAATATGGAAACATACGGTGTGCATTTGTATTCAGGCCCATTTTCTCACACTGATAATCTGAGGGAATATGAGCACTGTATGTACTAGTTGAGAAAATGAACGCTGGGAAACTGGGACACATGACAACACTGTGTATTTCTTTCTGTTTATGCTTATTCACTAATAACATTTAGTTTCATAATTGAACATTTTCCAGGATTTTCTGTTAAGGTAGTCTTGGCCAAATTCCATCCAACGTTTCCCAAAACAGCTAAACGGTTTAACTGTCTTTCAGATGTGTTAAATGTGTATAGATATATTGAGAAGAAATATAAATCTTGGAAGGAAGTAGCAGAGATAATCGGTGTTCCCTGAGTGTATATAACTGTTCCATTCACTTTGCTTTGCTAATCTAATCGAAAAGTTAAGACAGTGTCAATCTGAGGAAACACATACAGTAAATTACAAAATAATTCAATTTGAGGTTTAACTTGTTATATAGAGAAACTCCATGTTGTTACTAGTGTAACAACATGGCAAAATCCATATTAGGGGGGTGCTAGGTGTTTTTTTATGAATAGACCTGCCTCTTTGTTTGTCCTGGTTGAACTTTGGAACTAATGTTGGACGGTTTACATACTTTTTCAGTGTTTACACACAGAGATTAAAAAAAAAAAAAAACTCTATGACCTCATGCAGGACATGTAATATCCAAGCATACAGCCGAATATAAAATGTCCAATCTTTTTAAGGCTAGTCAACCTATTTGTCTGTTTTTTTACCATAGTTGTCTGTTCACTTACTCAATTTAGATAAGGAATTAATACAAAATTATTATCTTGTTAAAGGTTTTTATATAAAAAGCTATGCAAGGTTTGTTAGCTTAATCTTACCATAAAACTGTAAATTAACTGTAAATTTATTTTATGAAAATGTTTTAAGAATAAAATGTGCTATAAAACTAAGACATGTTAACCTGAATGTTTGGAATTTTATTTTACAATTATTTTACATTTTACTATGAACTATATTATTATTATTATTATTATTTTATTATTATCTATCTATATTGATTTGTGTTTCTCAACACAACTTTTTAAATATCACTATTCAACAAAGATTTATTAGTTTTATTAGTTTTTTTATTCATCTTGAAAAAAAACAATAGTTTTATTGTTCCTTGATGTACATTTGATTTAATTATTTATACCTCATGACTAATTTGTGTTCATTCGGTTCAACACAAGTAACTTTCTTAATCCTAAAGACATCATAAAGCAGTTTTAATTAAATACGTATACAGTAGTTCACATTACATAGCATGCTTTACATAATCAGAATGTTAACAGAATAACATAAAAAGCAAAATGAGCAAAATGGGCAGTTGGGATCTTTGGTCAGGGCTTGGGACAGTTAGGATAATTGTTTAGGGCTTGGGGAACCTGGGATCATTGGTTATGGCTTAGACGCAGTTGGGACAACCGCTTAAAGCTTAGGGACAGTTGGGATCATTGGTCAGGGCCTAGGGGCAGTTGGTATCATTAGTAGTGATGTACAGCCGGATTGAATTTTGGGGGGTTAGGGGGATTGAACAAAAAATTAAAACTGTTTATTGGACTTGTACTCTTTAGTTGTTGTTGTTGTTTTTTGATGAAGAACAATAATTTGACCCTTCTGAATTAGCTTTTTTTTTGGTCAGACAGAGTTTTTTTTTTAACACTGACATAAATCAAATACATTATTACCTATCCTGTGCAAACTGTGTTTTGTACTGCATGTGCTCTGTGTTTTTGTGTGTTGTGTATTGTGCATGTGTTTGCTTGGCTAGATCACATGCATCTCCATGGTGTTTGTTCCTATTGACTCACAGTATCTGTTATTAGTCTTAATTAGTCTTGAGCTCATACACATTTTCCTGTCCTCTCAGTACAGTGTGTTCTGATTTAGCAGTTAATATCAAAAATCATATCTACTTTGAGCATACAAACTCAAAAGACATTGTATTGCAAATCATAATCGTATATATAGACATGTAATACAGTAAAAGAAAAAAAACAATAAAAATCTTAGTAAGGAGTTCTGGCCACCACAATCTGCCAGAACAGCTTCAATGCTCCCTAGCACTGTAGAAACAATGCAGTATTGATCTTCCTTTAAAAAAAAACACCTTCACATCCTACATACACTGATCAGCAATGATATTAACACAATTAACCTTAAAACTACTGTACCTGGGTTTGGGGTTTTTCCTTTTTGCCATCAGGTTGGCTCTGTGCCCTCAAGGGGTTCTGTGGCACCAGAATGTTGTCAGCAGATCTTTGGGGTGTTGTGGGTTGCAGAATGAGGCCTACATGCATCAGACTTATTTGTCTTGTACCAGTCAGATTTAGGTCTGGAAAGTTTTGGGGTGGGGATTCCTGCTTGACCCTGTGCACAACATTGACTTTTTCAGTGATTTGTGCAGGATAGTCTTGTCTGTGGGATCAGACCAGAAAGGCTGGCATGGGCATTATTTGGTAATCAGTACTGTTCAATTCAGTGGTGTTAATGTTATGGCTGAGTAATACATGAGTTCGGGTGACCAGGAGACGGTATTAACACACACACACACACACACACACACACACACACACACACACACACACACATAACATTCTAAGTATACTTTAATCTGGCTTAAAGGCATTGTTATCATTATTTACACAGCTGAGAAACATAATTTGTTAACAAGTGATACAACCACACGAAGAACAAAGCAAAATTAGTTGTTTTCTGCCATTCACCACGTTGGTTAGGGAAAAGTTATTGAGTTATTACAGCAGGTTATTGAGGTGTAAAATGTGACCTGACACAGTGTATTAGTAGATCAGATCTGAGAACAACACCAGCACTGAATGAAGAGAGCATAGTGTGAATCTTCACTGTGTGAAAAAATAAATAAATATATAAATATATATATATATATACACACACACACAGAGTATATATTACATGGCTCAGTTTTCCATTTCTTGTTCCGTTTAATTCAGTCTTTCTACTAAGCAGGTGGAGGTGGATCTTTTTTTTTCAGTTTTTATTTCATGGTGTTGCCATGACAATATTTCCTATCAAAGTAGGGCTGTAATGTTGTTTCCCCATCTCTCTCTCTCTCTCTCTCTCTCTCTCTCTATCTCTCTCTTATCCTTTGCTCCATTTCTGTCACTGTCCTTTTGTGTCTCCCTTTCAATGTATGTCCTTCTCCTTCATCTTCTTTTTCATTACATCTGACAGTGAGAGTAAGGGTGAAAAAGAATGAGAAAAAGGAATCACACCACCTTCCTCTCACTCACTCTTTCTCCCTGTCTCTATACAATGAGCAGGTGTAGTGTGGGCGTGTTTTGTGTTTTTTCCCGAGCCAGGTAAGTCAGAGTGGGTGGGGCCAGCAGTATGCAAAGAGAGTCAGTGTACATAGTAGCAACAGGAGAGCTGCACCTGTTCCTCTTCTCTCTCTCTCTCTCTCTCTGTCTTTCTCCCTTTCTCTCTTTGCTTCTCTCCGTCTCTTACTCCCCTTTTCATTTGGGGAGGGGGATCAAGCAAGGAATGGATCCCAAGGAATGTGAAGGGAATGACAGAGAGAATGAAAAAGAAGAGAAGAAAGAGAAGGACAGGAGAGTAAGGAGAAGGCCCTTTCTGAAGTATCTGGAGAGAAGGAGGACAGACACCATCGTGGACGATGACTTAAGTAAAGGGGACGTAAACATCAACACCCTGGTGCGAAGGAGTCAGTCCGATAAGACGGAGTACAGCGCCAAACTCAAAGGTAAGCCTTTCCCTGTCTGCCCACCTTGTTACCTTAGTAATGGCTGACCTCTCACCTCTACTTAAGCAGTTCCTTTTTTTAGGACAAGTTTCCTCTAATAAGCTACAAAGCATGTTTGTACCATTTATTATAAAACTATCTATGCTAAACAGTCAGGACTTTGTTTAGCATATGTTATAGAGCTATAATAATGTAACACTGATGTCTGTTTCAGTGTAGTTGCACAGTAAAAAGCATAAAATTGTAAAATTCCAGGAGAGTATTAAGGGTAAAGTGAGCTGAGTGAGTTTGGGCTGATGCTAAGCACCTGCTACGTTGTTACGGAGAGCTTTTCCCACAGGACTGAAGTCACATATGCAAAGCAGGACACAAAGTCCCTGTAAACAAGAGAGAGAGCAAGAGAGAGAAAGCCCTGTTTGAGTTTTTTGTATTCTTATTACTATATTATTTAATATTCTAAAATGTTATTTATTTTAAAGCTGCCAATATATGTTCTTATGTGTATTGATGTTTTACTTTAATCTAAATTTCTATCTTTAATAAGGCTTTGTCAATGCTATATGTACTGTATATATTAGGTCCAATAAAGTGCTTTAGAAAAGAGAGAGAGAGAGAGAGAGAGAGAGAGAGAGAGAGAGAGTACTGTTATTATTACTTTTTTATTACTGTTATATTTCCTTAGTTAATATACTCCATTATACCTCAGTGGGTGTTTTCAGATCATGTCTCCTGATTGGTCAGAAGGTGTTGATTAATTCTTTAGAACAGTGGTTTTGACAGTAGTGCAGGTTCATATTTATGTGCTCTTTTGGATACAATTATAGTTTCCATAGTAACTGCTCATTCACAGAGACACATGCTGTATAATAGATGCTAAAGTTCAATGTTTGATCTGTAAGAAGATGTTTATTATGTAACATCACTGAAAGGAGACTCCAGTGTCAGCGCTATGTAACAGTCAGGGGTAAAGCTGTATCTGCAAGTTTTCAATTTACATTGCTTTGAGGAAACAAAGATGACAAGCTGTGTTTTTGGTCTTATATACTTGCATACAGTGTTTAAAACTGCTATACATAAGTAAGAACATTGTTTAACGAGTAAAAGTAAGCTAAATAAAATGTGCTGATCAGGCTGAGATCACTTAGTGTGTTGTCGATTATTTGCCTTTTTCCAGCACGGCGCACCAAAGCTGGGCTGATGGTAATATTAACTTTGTTAGCTTATTAGCTACAGCTTTGGCATAAATGAATGTGAGACACGTTCTCACAGTGTGATTCATGTAGAGTGTGTAGTGTTACATCAGCTGACATCAGCACTAATGGCAAAACCAGCCCTGCTGCTTTCTCTGTGTGTGTGTGTGTGTTTTACTGCTTTAATTGTCTACTATCTCTTCCTGTCAAAGAAATCCAAAGAAATCTGATGACCTCCTTTCTCTCTCCTCATGTGTGTGTGTGTATGTGTTTGGAATGTAATTAGTCTTGAACTACAGGTTTTTTTGGTTTACAGTGGAAACAATCAGCCATTAATAAGTGACATACATAAACTATGTAAACTATGAATATTATCAATGTACACACACACTGAATGAGGTCACACACTGTCATAACTCTGTCATTGCAGTACCTCAACATTAACCCATCAAAAACCCGAACACATCAGTGTTTAAAGGTTTCCATCATGTTAAACACCTGCATGTTACTGTGTTTAATGGTTTAGGTTCCATTCCTAAATGGTTCCTTTGTGGATTTTTCTGCTTACTATTAAATACCACAAGAAACCAGTTGGGTGAGTGTTCATGTACAGATGACTGCAATCAAAATAAAGAGAAAAAAAAAAACATCAGAAACCATTACAAAAAACAAGAAACAACAAATTAGGGCCTGGTAGAAGCCTATGTTGTTTAATGTCTTGAACAACATTTCAGAAGGGTCGAATTATTGGCCTAAAAGAAAACATTATAATGACTGGAATTGGGTTAAGAACTATACAAAACATTATTAAAACCTGGAAGGATAGAACTGAACTGTCAACTTCATGAAAAAAAAACATGAATAGAGGTCACTTAAACACTTGGTGAAGTCACATGGTAAACGAATCAACAGTAGAAATCAAAGCTATGTTTAATAGTGAAATTATGACAGCTTCCATACACACAATGTGAGGAGAGCTACAATACAATATGTATTGGTGAGGCTAATCAGAAGAAAAATGGCTTCAGTTTGCTAGTAAGCATAAAGATTGGACTTTGGAGTACTGGGAAAAATGTCATGTGGTCTGATGAGTCCCGACTAAGCCTATTCCAGAGCGGTATACTCGTCAGGGTGAAGCGATGCACCCATCATGCATAGTGGCCACAGTACAAGCCTCCAGAAGCAGTGTTATGATCCAGGATTGCTTCTTTTCCTCAAGTCCAGGCTCAGTAATATTATGTAGCAATACAAGGAAACAACCAGTAGGTACTAAATGACAAGGGTATTGCATCTGTGGAGTTTTTCTTCCTTGATGGCACAGCCATATTCCAGGACGCATAGCATTAACGAGTCCTTCTGGAAGCATGAGGAATAATTTTCACACATGAACTGGAGACAACATGTGCATTGTAATCATTATGCATGGCGTGTAAATCACAGCCTGTCAATTTTTCAGTATTGAACACAATGATATCATCTAAATGAGGAAGTACCAGTTCCTGCACAGAGTTCCTTACAGAACCAGTCTGACTTGATGTGCTATGTAATCTCTTAGCAGCAGAAAATCAACATTCCATCTCCCCCAACCTTCTTACCTCACAGGCTTTATGAACCATTTAAATACAGGATCTCACTCATCGTCAATAGCACTTTATCCTGTATACACGGTCACGGGGGCCTATCCCATGGTACTATGAAGCGATGCTATTGTTGCAATTTTGCGGTGGCATCATACTTTTTATCACTTTATAGCTGCATTATATGTTAAGGAACATCAGTGAAATTAGTCACTTACATACAGTAATAGCAACTATAAACACTCGTACCCTCACTTCTAATGTTATAGGAACATCTTAAAAATAAGGGGTGTTCAAATCAATGTGGGACTTTTGATTATGAAGAATAACAGAACACAGTTCTGACAGTAAAAACTCCCTTTATTTCTCTATATAATCCCCTGCTACACTATTGTTCTTATCCCAGCATTTCATAAGTGCTTGAATACCATCAAGGAAGAATGTTTTCTCAGTACGCTGGATCTACGACCGGACTGCTTGTTTCATGTCTGAAACGCTGGCCACCCTGAAACTCCTTTAATGGACCAAACCAGTAAAAATGGCTTGGAGTGAAGTCAGGATTGTACAGGAGATATTGCAATAACTCCCAGCTGAGTTTATGTAACGTGCAAATTGTCATTCACGGACAAGCGCACTGTAAGGATAATCAGTAAATTTAACCTTTAAAACATTTACAGTATGAAGTTTAGTTTAGGTGATGATAATTATAGCTAGTATTATATGCATATCTTTTTTTAGGAAACTAAGCTTCATAAGTAACATTTTATTAAAAGCTCACGGATACTTTACTGAGTAAAGAGTGCTCTCCTTGCATTCTGCTAATTTATTTTTGGCATACGTTCCTTCAGTGGATTAAAATACCTGCGATATTTTAATGCAAAGGTCATTAATGATACAAACTGAAACAGTGATTTGATGATTTGTATTAAAGTAGTTTGTCATCTTTTAGCATAGGCAGGGTATAGGAGCACTTGACATGTGCGTTAACTTGACAATGGCTGAGTGTGTAATGCATTAAAGTATTAGCAAAGAAAAGAAGAGAACAGCAGCATTTACCACATCAACACACAGCGTTTAGCTTGTGTTGAGCACTGAGCCAGTTTCTATATAATGTCTACGTGTATGCGTGTGTGTGTATGTGTGTGTTTGCCCATGTGACAGGTTGTGTTTACTCTTCTTTTACAGCTAAAGTGAGTGTTTTTTTAAGTCACAATCAAAGCTGTTGATCATAGAACTGTCTTTAGAAGGTTATTATTATACAGTATAATAAACGAACCACAGCATGTTGTTATTGTTATGTCTCAAATATAATGTTATATACAGTTTGTAAAGAAGCTAAATTATTTTATATAAATGATTTAATCTAACAAAAGAGGAAGATACCTCAACAGCTTCTTCCCCACAGTAGTTTTGCTATTCTTCTTACACTAAGAATTTATATAAATATTGACTCATTTTAATCAGAGACTCCTAAAATACAGCCTGAAAATTTAGCACTTACACACTCACTCATCATCTATACCGCTTTATCCTGTATACAGGGTGTCGGGGGGCCTGGAGCCTATGCCAGGAGACTTAGGGCACAATTTGGTATAATTGTGTAGCATACATGTGTCTGTATGCGCTGCTGCGATAGAAACAATTAACATTGAGCACATTAATATGAACCTGCACTACTACTGCACAGAACTCAACACCAGAGCAGTATGGCTTTCTGCTACAATACAGACATTGGAGGAATAAAATGTCAGCGCTTTTTCATTCAGTTCTTCATGTGTAGGTCACAGCCACACCAAGACAGTTACCAGAAAGCTCTTTGTCCTCTCTGTGCCTCTTTTACCCCCTGTAATGTGAGCTGGATCTCGTTTGCCCTTTTTAAAAGCTGTGTGTATCACTTTCATGTGAACAGCAGACAAATGAGTTAATAAAGTTCTGAGACCTGTGTGTGTGTGAGTGTGGTTTGGGTGCCTGAGCTCTTTGTCTCCACAACACAAAAGAAACAGAAAATCAGCAGATATATAATACTCATATATAAGGTTTGTGTTTTAGCCTTTGTACTATAATGTTGGTTTCTGATTAGCCTGCAAAAGGTCTATAGTAAATGGACTTCAACACAAACTAATATTACTGCAAACTAACAGGAGGGAAGTAAAGATTGGCCTGTGTAGTCTGATCCAACAGAAGAGCTACTATAGCAAAAGTGAATTCTGATTCTAATAAAAAGGAGTTAAAGCACATAGCGCATGGCAGTTTGTTGTGTATTGCCGTGTAGCCGCAAACTGGTCAGGGTACCCATGCTGACCCATGGCTACCATGTCATACAATGGGCATGTGAGTAATAGAACAGGACCACAGAACAATTGAACAAGGCTGATGTATCAGGGTTTTTTAACATCATGTGTATGATTGGGTGCGGGTGCGGGTGCGGGTGCGTGTGTGTGTGTGTGTGTGTGTGTGTGTGTGTGTGAGTGAGTGTGTTACCAGGGGAAGTGATGGCACCAGGATGCACTATGTGAAGAAGGCAAGCGGCTGATACAAAGTGATGCTCTGGGCAATGTTCTGCTAGGAAACCTTTGGGTCCGGCCATTCATGTGGATGTTACTTTGACACATACCATCTACCTAAACACTGTTACGGACTGAGTTACACCCCTTCATGGAGACAGTGTTGCCTGATGGCAGTGGCCTCTTTCTGCAGGATAATGCGCCCTGACACGCTGCACACATTGTTCAGGAACGATTTGGAGAACATGACAAAAATTCGGAGGTGTTGTCCGCCTCCCAATACTCCAGATCTCGATTCAATCGAGCAGCTCTGAGATGTGCTAGAAAAAAAAGTGTGATCGTGGAGTCTCCAACTCAAAACCTTAAGGACTTCATGGCTCTGCTATTGACGGTTTGGTGTTAGATCCCATACATACCTCCAGAGGTTTAGTGGAGTCCAGGAACTGTACAAGGGGAACTGCACAATATTAGGCAGGCGTTCATAATTTTATGGCTGATTGGTGTGTCATGGGCGACGCTAGGGAGAATACTCTGCTACTGGATCTCAGTGTTATCAAAAGTCGGAAGCCGAGTTCAAAACCAGTAGATCCAATTGTGAGTGCAAATCCAGAAGCGGTGTCAGACGTGAGCGAAGTTCAAAGCCGGTGATCCAATAGCAATAAATGCAGGGGCAGGCAGTCTCGTGGTCAAAACGTGAGCGAAGTGATCCAAATCCGTAACGTGGAGACAAGGACTAAAACAATAAACCAGACGGGGTCGTAAACTGTGGCAAAACAAATGCGAGAGTAAAGGCATGAACGCCACAATAATCTGTCAATAAGTGGGTGTCCTGAAGTGCCTTAAATACGCATGACTGATTAATCTAAAGCGGCAGCAGGTGAGCTCGAGCCGTGACCGAGGCGGCAAAAAACAAAACTGCTTTAGACTGCTTGCGAAGGTGCTTATGTTGTGGGCAAGATCTGGCCTGTGGTGACATGGTGTACAGGCATCTTAAATGTTATGGACAAACATCTTATGACTGACTGAACAAAATGTGAAATCGTCAGAATTAGAGATTAGTAGATTGACTGTAAATGTGTACATTATCATGAGCAATGAATTTAGCTACACACAGCACTGTTGTCAACTGGTTATATTTTTGCTGAAACCTTTGGATAAACATTGTGCATTATTTCATTTTTTTGCTTAAAAAAAGAAATGTTTGTGTATGTATTTATTTAATGTATTATTTATGTTTCCCCAAGAAGGAACAGTTATGGAGAAACTTTACATCATGGTTAAGTGTAACCTGAAACCCTACATACTGAGTGTGTTGTACATCAGGAAGCGCAGTGCAGTCATACTTCCTAACACACATTCCTCCCTCACTAATATGCAAAGTGTGTGTCAAAAACACACATCCACACCTCCGCACAAGAAAGCTAGTGCTTACCAAATCGAGCAAGATTTGGCAAAAGTACAATTTGACAGTATAACGATGTTAACGATGTATGTCTCAAAAAAGGCATATCCGTGGTCACCCTCACTCACCTACATTGCTAGTCCGTGGAAGGAATTAGCGGAGACATGCTACACCTGGAAGGTCTTCCAAAATTTGTACACAGTCTTGCACACTCCTATTTTGATAACCCCCTCTGAGGCAATGCACTAAGGCTCATTATTACCTCTCATGGCGAGGCTGTCTAATGGCTTTTTTCCAATAAAATTAGACATAGTGCAAAGATTGACTTTCTTGTTCTCTTCTTCTCTTTGTGTTTGATGGTGGCTCACAAACCAACTAGGCGCACATTACCATCTGCAGTGTTGGAGAGAGAAAATACACAAGTGTACCCGAGTACGGAGAATAATAATAATAATAATAATAATAATAATAATAATAATGTGAACGCTGGCCAGTAGCAGGCTGTAGGGGGGGGGGAATTGTTCATGGCGTGGTACAAATAAATCATGCCTAGTGTGAAAACACCCTAACGCGAAGCCTTGCGCAGAAACCTTAGGCATGTTTCCCGCCAGAATACCGAGAGAATTTCTATTTCCTAGAGCTGTAATTGCTAGGGGGTTGAGCTTGTTTTGATTTGTTCTGACCTTTGTGATATCACCAACCTCCTTATGTGGCTTTTTCTCTACCCACCAAAGTACTAAAAAAGGTTTCAGATCAGAGAGGGTATAGCGCAACCAGCAAAGCAGAGAAATCCAAAGATAGAGGGATGGCATTAACATCACCACTTGTTTTTCTACTGTAGGAAAACTGGCACCCCATGAACTCCCGGCCTCCTTACTGGAGCCTGAGGAGATCCGCAACAGAAAGATGGTAAAAAGGTCAAAGGTCTTAGACGAACTGGTGAGGACAGAAGAGGATTACCTGAGAGACCTGGACCTGTGCATCAGGGAAGTGCTGATACCTCTACGCAATGCACAGGTATGATGATTGATATAACTCACCTCCTTACTGGGATAAATAATTTGCTTTGTCACTGTAACCGAGTTTGTGTGTGTATGTGTGTGTAGGTGGTGGATGTGGACCGTCTCTTCACCAACATGGAGTCTGTGAGCGCAGTATCAGCTGAGCTGCTGCACAGACTGCAGGAGGCCACAGCAGAACCAGATCCAGAAACACAGCTCATAGGTAACACACACAAACACACACACACACACACACACACACACAAGTTGACAGAGATATAAAGCAAAAAGAAAAAAGTTGTAACAGGCGTAACTTGTATGAGTTGTACGAGCATCAGAGCTGCTAATTGATTGGCTATGGTAATGGGCCTCAATGTCTAACATTGCCACTGTTTTAGTAGGTTAACACTGTAATATGAACCCTGTGTGTGTGTGTTTAGGGGAGGTGTTCATTCAGGCAAAAGGTGCGCTGGAGGATGTGTATAAGATTTATTGTTACCATCATGATGAAGCCAGTGCTCTGTTAAAGAGTTATGATACACAGGAGGAGGCACAACAGCACTTCAGGACCTGTATATCTGCACTCAAGTATGTTTTTACGCACACACACACGCACACACATACAGTGCTGTAGATCTAAATCGTAACTATTTGTTATTTTTTTTCTTTAAAGGCAGATTTACGACCAAGAGTGAGTACATCCTTATTTAGAATTTATTGAATCTTGAAATTTGCCTCTTTCATCCTGACTGTGTGTTTGTGTGTGTCTGTGTTTCGTTTCATAGAGGGAAATCCAACCTCCTAGACATGGGGTCTTTACTTATTAAACCTGTGCAGCGTGTGATGAAATACCCACTCCTACTGGCTGAGCTACAGCAGGCCACACCCATCAATCACCGTGACAGCCAGCCATTACAGGAAGCTCTAACAACAGCAAAGATCATCAACGCCAATATCAACGAGTTCAAGAGGAGGAAGGACATTGGTAATGCAGCATGCAGCAGAAATATTCTCAAATCTTTGTTTAGTGTTTATGTGGTGAGCCATAATTTGTCTTAAAATGAAATCGGATCTTCATCTGAGTCAATGGTATTGACAAATATAACATGCCTAAAATAATAACAAAAAATATGGTAGTGGAAAAAATAAGTGAATCCTTGGGATTAAAAACTGGTTGGCCCCATCAGCAATAACCGCAACCAGGTGCTTCCTGTAGCTGGGCTCAGACCTGCAAATCACTCAGGAGGAATTAGCCCATTCTTAAAGGCAGAACTGCTTTAGCTCTGTCATATTCTTTGGCTATTTTATGTGTATGGGTCTCTTCAAGTCATTCCATAGCATCTCAATTGGGTTGAGGCTTTGACTTGGCCCTTCTAAGAGGCAGATTTTGTTTCGCCTGATTTTCAGCTATTCTTTGGTGACTTGCCTGCGTGTTTTGGGTCAGTGTCCTGTTGCCTCACCTAATTTCTACAAAGTTTTACCTGACATACAGGCATTCTCACATTATCGTAAAGAATTATTTGATACTAGGAAGTAATATTCCCCTCAATGCCAGCAAGTTGACTAGGCCCTGATGCAGTAAACAGTCCTAAATCATGAGTTGGGATGATGTTGTCATGATGATATGCAGAGCTCTTTTTATGCCAGTAGTGTAAATATGCTCTTTCGCAGTGTTCTTTTTAGAAAGCAGTGGCATCAGAGCCAGTTCCAATGATGCCGCCAAATATTCGGCTGTGACTCTGAATTGTTTCTTCGATAATTCCTCGGTGTATGCCAGGGGTCATTTTGATTGGGTACGCACTTCTTGGTAGAGTAGTCTCCATTTGTAGATTGTTCACTGTAGACAGGTGAATTTCTAAATGCTTTGAAATCAGTTTGTAACCTTTTTCAGCTTTATGTAAATCAACAATTCTTTATCGCAGGTCCTTTGAAAGCTCTTTTTGGCAATGTAGGGCTCACATAAGCCTATTTCTGTGGGGAGCAAACTTATAAAGACTCAAAAGGTTCAAATAATTTTTCTTGCCACTGTAGATAGTAAATCCATGGCTAAATCCCACCCTGATCATTAAACTACTAAATAGTATGCTCTAATCTTTATAAATAAAAGTAAGGTTTTGTCTGTACATTAGTCAGAATTAGGGCTTTATATTATATAGTATCTTTATGTTTCATACATTGGAAGACCCAAAACCAGTCTCTATTTGACAGAAACCTTTTGTCTGTCTGTCTGCATGGCTGTCCAGACGGATTTTGTCATAGCATCACGTAAAAATGGCTGAACAGAATTTAATTAAACGTTGCCAGTCCTTCGGTGTTTGCCTGAAATTAAAACTGCACCATGAACAAAATTTAAATATGATTGCCATAACTGAAATCAAAATATCGAGTAACACAATGGGGAAATGTCTATGGTAAAGCAGCAAAGAAAAACGTGTAAATATAAAAGTGAGACATATCTAATGATATATCAATTATAATTAACATTTATATCCAATCTACTTTTTTGATTTCTCATCTGTGGTTCACTCTCCGAACAGGGAGATGGCTGATGATGAAAGAACTTAGAACAAACAAGGGATAAGATTCTTGTATTACATACATTGTATTAATAAGTTAGGCAGAGAGTTCTGCTGTACAGTAAAACAGGCAGTCATGTATGGGGACATCAACCTAAAATAATATCATTGATTACATTAAAGCTGATCAACTTGTAAATATTTTATCTTGAACTTTTAACTCTTTTTACACTTTTTACCCAACAAAAATGGGTACATACACTATTAATTATTAAATCCACGGCTAAGTCCCACCATGAGCACTAAACTACAAAATAGTACACTCTAATACATACTAAATTCACAGCTAAACTCCATCCTGAGCACTAAACTAATAGATAGCATGCGCTCAAATAGATAGTAAATCCATGGCTAAATCACACCGTGTGTACAAAACTGCTAAATAGTGTGCTCTAATAGATACTAAATCCACAATGTGAGAAAGGTGCTTTAAAAGTGAGAAATAATCCTGAGACATAACCATAGCAACAGCAGCACGTTTTTTCACATGTATAGTTTTATGTAGGCATAATGTAAGTATGTGTTTCCCATATGATTAGTGTGGTATTTTGTTTTTAGTAATGAAGTATAAGAGGAGTGACGACGAAGGAACACTGAAGGGAAAACTGAACAAATTGAACATCCACTCCCTCAGGAAGAAATCTGACCGCATCACTGGATACTTCAAGATCCTCACTGGAGTAGAACCGCAGGTACTCACACACTGCACACTGTACTACACACAACTACACCGCACCACACTGCACAACACTGCCCTTTGTACACTACACTACAGAGAGACTGACACATGATAAGTGATGTGAAAGAGGACCTCTCTCTCTCACTCTCTTTCTCTCTCTCTCTCTCTCTCACACACACACACTCTTTGTCTCCCAGGTGCGTGATGAAGCCTTCGATAAAGAGGAAAAACTCTTCCGTAATCTGGAGAAAGCTGTCAGACAGCTGATCAAAAACATCAACATCTATATGCTCCATGCACAGGTATGCTTGAAGCATACACATTATATTACATATCACAATACTGAAATTAACTGCACTGTGGAATTAATAAATATAAACCATGTATAACAAGTTACACGTTTAAACCTCTTTTTATGGTACGACAGGACATGATTGCGGTGGCAGATGTGGAGGAGTTAGAGGCCATCATGAAGGATCCTGATAAAATCGACACAGATGGTTTTCAGAGCAGGAGAAATGGTCATGATCCCTATAAACACCTGGTGAGAGAAGCTAATGCTAGCATTAGTGTTTACGGTCAAAACCGTAATGTAATCTCATTAACACAGAGGCGTTCTCCATCTCTCAGGCTGAACAGATGGACCGGTTGGTACTGTCCCCCCTGTCCTCTCTACTGGCCATGTTCTCATCTCCTCAGAAGCTGATCCAGAAGCGTTACGATAAGCTGCTAGACTCGTGTTCCTCAGGCAGTGAGGAACAGCTTCAGGCTCAGCTTGACTACCAGGCTCTAAATGCTCAGCTCACTGTCGACCTGCAGCGCTTTAACCACGCCGCCCAGACCATCCTCACCAACTGCCTGCTCAGTGTCATCACACTGCTCAAAGAGCTGACTGAAGGGGCCAGACCACCCGTACACCAACTTCCTGTAAGCCTCATACACCTATTAGTGGATTCTAATTGGTTGACAGGATAGTTATAATTAAAACAAATATAATATAATGTAGCAGGTCTTTTTTATCACGTTATTGTTTTATATATAAAAACATTAACATGGGAAGTTTTCTTGAAGTTTATTCATGCAACATGTATGTAAGGAGTCTCCAGTATCAGCACTTTGTCAGGTAAAGCTGTAAAGAACTTCTTTGTGGTTTCTCAGCAGCATGACAAGCTGAGATTTGTTTTATTCAGGCTGTTGCAGGAAGTATTTAAAGCTGCTATAAAATAAGTAAAAACAGGAACTTACTTGTTGGTAAATAAAACTTGTTATGAACAAAAAACACTTAAAGGTAGTAAGAGTAACTCAGTTCTAGTCTGTACACAACATTTGCTGTTGATGCTGTGTACAGGCTCCTCTTTCAAACATCAACGAGGTGCAGAACAGCATCATGGAGGAGATCAACAACCTGACATTCTTTAGGGAAAACTCACAGAGACTGATGGAGCGAAAAGTCAGCTTTGAGAAACGAGATAAGAAGAACATGGTAAGATTCAGGAAATGTATCTTGAAGCGTGCAGAATGCTCGTTATTCCTATACTGTACATTGTACACAATACAATTAATTCCAATAATCTATACACTAAAGCAGAGCCTCTCAAAATTTTTAGTTTTAGACCAGTGCTCTATTACAAGGGAGAAAAAATTCCAATAAAACTCATATTCATAAGGCAAAGTAAAAATACTGAAAACTTGTGTTCAAATTGTGGCCAGGTATATTCCTGTATTCCAGGTTTTCTGGCAGGTACACTACATGCTGTTTGGCTGAAAAATTCTTGTGTTTTGCCCTTATATTCCTTATATATATTTCAGCTTCGTAATCAGATGTTGCTTTTGCTTAGCTGGTTTATTTCTTTTTTTCTCAAGCACCTGAAGGCACATGATGCATTTTGTTCTCCCATTTCTTATCCCAGTTAAACCACCTTCTTCAGTTTATCAATATAGATACAGTAGTTCTGTAGGGCTTGGCATCAACCACAACGATGTGATCTGACTAAATTAGTTAGCTAGCTGGCTATTAAGCCAAGCTAAGCAGTTTGTCACACCCTAAGTGAAATGAGTCATTCGTGACAGATAGACATGATGTGTTACAATTATATCAGAGGTTTTATTGGCCCACATGCTAATGGACACATGGTCGTTTTATTACTTTGAGAATCACAGCACTATACATTTGGTACATGTGGGGCTTAAAACTGCCGTGTGTTATCAGGCAGTGGAGTGTGCACAGCCCCAGACGGAGTGTGACCGGTCCAGGCTGATCTCTCAGTATCCTTCTGATCATCTATACGAGCTGAAGAGGAAGTGTAACGCCACTCAGGATCAGGATGTTACACTTCTGCAGGGGGAACTGGTAGCCTTACTGGAGGACCATGACCCATTTGGGAGCACCACCCGCTGGCTCGTCGACACTGGGAGTAAGTCTGTGTTTGCGTGTGAAACAACCCTACCTTATAAACTTCCCTTCACAAAATTCCCAGCCATCATGAATGTCTAACTTACTTGATCGTAACTCAATCCTGCATTGTTTATTTGTGTGTAGGCATGCAGGGCTATGTGTACTCCACCTTCCTGAAGCCGTATAACCCTCAGCGAGACGTTCACAGCGAGCGCACTGATGATTTTGATAATCTCAGTCTGTTCGTGTCAGGCAACAGGAGAGGCAGTCACTCAAGCTACACTCCATCCACTTCATCCAGCCAACAGGGAGAGACACCAAGTACAGAGGAAGACGAGCAGCATGTAAGACATGAGTTATGAGTTATGGAGTTTAAGACTTTATTGTCCCTGTCCTATAACGACAGGCTTCATTCATGTCTGCAAAAACACCCATCCTGTTCTCCTAATGAATTCATCCAATTAAATTCTCTCTTAAATCTCTATCCCCCAACAGACACACACAACCAGTGGGCATGTCTTGCTCTCTACAATAGTAGCTTGTTAGCAGTAAAATGGTTAATAAGTAGCACATTATTCCCTTTTCCACCCACCACTGAAATTGATCCTTGTGCAAGAAAACTTGAGTTTTTGCCTCTTGAAGGAGTGCTTTAACTACTTAAAGCAGTTCAAAACTACTTAAAGCAGTTCAACTCCATCAGAGAGAGTCATCATCTAGTTTATCTTCCTGGTTTAAGTGGGCAGGCCGCAAGAAAAACATTCATTTTAATCTCTTCACAGTTCTCAGCATTTAGTTAGCTCACCAAGATACTGTCAGGTTGGTGTAGATCAGGGGTGTCCAAATCCAGTCCTGGAGGGCCAGTGTCCAACTCAGTTTGGTGATTCTTCTTCTCAAACACAGCTGATTTAACTAATCTGTTAATTACTAGGTTCAGTGGGTGTGTTTAGGTGTTGGTGAATTACAAACTGTGCTGGTCACTGGCCCTCCAGGACTGGATTTGGACAGCCCTGGTCTAGATTGAGTGGAGGTGTTGCTAAAAAAAAAAACAAATTTTTGTGTAAATCAGTCACATCAACACGTTACCTCTTAAATAGTTCCATGGGTAAGTAAAAACGTATCTGACACTCAAGTAGCACAACAGAAAAGCATTCACCCTATCAACCTGAGATCTTGACTACAAATCCTGATGATGCCACAGGTCGCAAACTTGGTCATGCTGTCTGGGGAAGGGGTGGGATAATCGTACTCCCACATGGCCAATCATGGACGACTTGAAGGCAGATAAGGGCTTTCGTCCATGTAATACGCCACCCCACACTGTAATGGTCCATGAGCGGCAGCTGGTGCCACATGAAGCACATGTTTGGTAGGAGTTGGTTGATAGACGAATGGTCCTAAGGCAGGATGGGAATTGGCTACAAGTAAATCAGGGAAACATTCAAGAAAAATTATGTTCAAGGATTTACTTCTGAAATATTGTAATGATCCTAAAGGTCTTGATGGTCTTAAAGACAGAATGGTTATGGATAAAATGATAGCAGGGTGATATAACAACAAAGAATCATAATGTGTGAGTATAATGGCTGTCTTTTATTAATCATAATTATGATTAGGCTTGAATTGATTACTAATTGATTGTTTGTTACGCCCATAATTACATCATCACCGTGCAGCTGGAGATCCACCCAGTGATAATGAGGAACAAATTATATATTTTATGAGATCTAACAGTAGTGTATCCTTCATCACACATTCATATATTATTTGTTGTGTGTGTGTTCTCAGTTCTATGCTGTGTATGCATTTGCGGCACGCTGTGAGCAGGAGCTCAGTCTGCAGGAGTACCAGCATGTCCGCATCCTACAGTTCTCTGACCTCGGGGGAAACAAAGACTGGTGGCTCGCAGAGTCCAACGGCCAGAAGGGCTACGTCCCTGCTAACTACCTCGGCAAAATGTCCTATGCCTGAGGACAGGGCACCTTGTCCATGCTGTGTTCCAATATCATGCATCCTTGCCCACTTTCCCTTTTAGTGTCTCTTACTTAATCAGCACCAGTGAAGTGTGTTAGAAAAGGAGGGGTAACATAGCAAGGAGCTCACCTGCTCATCTAAACATGTCCAAATCCAGTGAAATGGTCTGCATAGTGTAGGGCATGTGGTTTGATTTGTATCTAGAGTGGACTAATGATATTGTTCAAATTCAAATTTAATTTGTCACAAACTTAACTGTACACCAGTACAACATGTAGGAAAATGCCTCCTTCTTGTTTTAGCCTGTTTATATTTAGGTACAGAAAAGATGGTGGTATGGTCAGATTCCCCAAACGAAGAATGAGACTGCGCCTTGTAGGCGTCAATAAAAGGGATGCAGCAGTGGACTAATTCTGTTCTGGCAATGTGGTAAAGTTTAGCGTGGCGCATTTGAGGTTGGCATTCTTGAAGTCCCCTTCCACAATGAGCGCAGCATCCTGGTGTTCAGTGAGAGGTCTGGGGATCAGTGAGAGCCTCAATAAGACAGTGGACATAGTAAGGTAAAAGTGGGGATATTTGATGGTTAGGAGCTCCAGGTTTGGTGTAGAGTGTGGGAGAGGTACTATGCTTGCTTTGTCCCACCAGCTACTGTTCACCATTAGACACACACCACCTCACTTTGTGCTCCTCTCTGTCGCTTCTGTCCATGCAACAAACCAAGAAGAACTTTGCCCTCTGGAGGATGTCTCAGCCAATAAAAAAAAATTATTCTAGAATTTAACCATGGCCTTGAGATTATCAAGTTTGTTTACCAGAGACTGGGCATTGACTAGCAGGCGCTAGGCAGGTGAGCACAGTGTGCCTGAGGTCTCAGCCTGTTCCTGATGCTGGCTCTTTTCCATCATGCCTGCTGCTATGAGTCGCATACCTTGTTCTTCCTCAGGATCTCACTCAATCTGCATGAATCCAGTTCTAAAAGTGCTGAGTTGTGAATGAGTTGGAATGGAAGCCAATAGTAAAATGAGTGTTTCTATCATAACTGATTGAAGTTGTGGTGAGACAATTTATACATCAAACCTTTTCCTTGTTCATGTGCACTACATAGTAAATGCGTTGTGTGGTTTGGGACACAACTACACTGGACTTACGATGGTGTTTACATGCCCTGTATGTGTGTCAAAAATGTGCGAATCAACCCACAGTTGACTGATGACTGTTCATGTCAACTACATAGGATCTAGGGTATGTGGTTTGGGTCACACCCAGTGGCCTGATGAGGTGTTTGTGGGCCAATTAGTATGCTGATGTTCACTATATAGTGCCTAGGAGATGTGGTTTGTGATCTGCCACTAGTGTTTATGCGCACTGTATAGTGTATAGAATGTGTGGTTTGGGACAGACCCACTGGTGACTGATAATGGAATTATAATGCACACTTGTGACAGAAGATATGAGGGAAGGTTTACAAGGATGCAGGTTGGAACATTTCTGTTGTTAATTATTTATTAATAATCATTATTTTATTGTTATTTTACGATAAATCCTGATTTGCTATGAGGCAGAATGAAGGCCAAACCCGCACTAAGAGACGAACACTCTTAGCACTTTGATCTGCAGTGTTTAATTTCACTGATGAAGGTTATAATCAGAGTAAATCAATTATAATATAAATAGAGATCAATATGTTTAGCTATATATTTATAGAGCATATATGAGTATAGAAATGCTACAAATTAGTTTTCTAAGAGAGTATAAGTAAAGTTTTATGTGTGAATAAATTATTTTAAACCTCATACCTGTTCTTTATTACATCAGGCAACGTTTCATGTTGTTTTATTAAAGGTGTTTATTAAAAAGTATGGGTTGATCAGTGCTGCTGCTTTACAACAAAAGGCACAGGGAGCAAGACACACACACACAAACACAAATGAGCAGCATCACACACCTTCAAGTATTAGTGCTGAACTAAGAGTATTCTCTTTCTCTGTCTGGGACCATTCTGTATTATTAATTTGGCATGTTTCCTTTCTAACCATCTACGACTTTTATTTCCCCTTTTGTGCCTCTATGTATTCAGCTTGTTTTTTTTTTCCCTTTTTTTGGCCATGTGTATTTAGTATTGTCTGTGCATCTGTCCATATATCCAAATGTCTAAAAACACTCAGACAGACAGATAAAGGAGAAATGTAATTACACATCTTTCTTCCTATCATTTGTTCTACTCTGGTTTTCCTGTTTGCCATTCTTCCTTTCCCTGGGCCTGTGGTTCTTTCATTGTGTTTTTTTAATTTTGTTTGTCCCTGTTAGTTTGTCTTTTTAAAAACGTTCATTAATTATTTCGGTGTCTTGTTTCTTTCTCTCTCACTCACCTTACTTTCTGTCCTCTCTCTCACTCCCTCCCTTTCATCTTACTTCTTGTCTCTCTTTCCCAGTCATGTTCATTCCCACAGTATCAGTTCATTAGACTGGTAATGATTTCATCGATTCCTCCATCTCCATCCCTCTCCCTCGTCCCCCTCGGTTTATTTCTTCAGCTTTCTCTGTGCCGCTTTCTTTTTCACCATCTGTAGGCGTTTCATTGCGCTGAGTTGGGACTCCTGGGATGTTGGTGCTTTGCCATCAGTTGCTGCTTTCTGACTGTTCGTGGGGATACTACTACCGCTGCTCACGCTGCTGTTGTTGCCCCCATTGCCACCCCCATTTGAGCTGGCTGTGGCCCCATTACCACCTGCACCACTGGAGCCACTCGCCCCAGGTGAGGAGGAGCCAGATTTTCCTGAGTTCTCCCCGCTGCCAGAACGACTCAGGACGGGTTTCCCCAGCGTGAGAGGAGGCGGTGGCTTCAGCTGGGCCGCTGTGTTTCCATTGCCACCATTGTTCCCGTTTCCACTACCCGTTTGTGCCTTGGGGCCCAACGCAAACAAACCAATGGGCTTTGAACTGTTGGAGGAGGGATGGGGCTTAGCGAGGCCTGGTTTGGTTACGGCTGAAGCTGAAGTAGAGGTTTTGGTGAAGGCGGCCCACCCGGTGAGGGCGCTGCCCGTAGGAAGAGACAACGAACTGCTGGACGAGCTTACCAGCGCTGCAGATGATGCCTGACACACACATACATACAGAACTATTTTATTAATTTATATTATTATTATTATTATTATTATACGCAACACACATTATAATAACAGCTACTTACAAACCACCCCCAACCCTACAAAGAGAGAATGAGAGAGAATATGAGAGAAAGAGTGAGACTCCTCACCTTGACCTCTGTCCTCTTGAAGGCCTGAAAAGATCCCGTCGTATCTGGTTTGGGTTTCATCTCAGCCTTTTTCACCAGCGGGTCTTTAACCACTGGAGCGACTGTTGTTACAGTCGGACTCGCTTTCTGGGGAGGCTTTTGTGTTTTCTGAGCCTGAGACACAATAAGAATACCATAAATACTCCAGTTATGACAATAAAGGTTAATAGTTGCATGCATTTATGCTGAATAAGTACTGTATATAACACATACACAAACAGTACAGTCAGAAGGGAAATTATGCTTCAGTAAAAAAGAAAAACCAGATGAAAGGGTAGCAACTATAGATAAATATGAACGGGGAGCTTGACGATATGTATGGGGCAATTACTTAAAACTTAAAACCCATTTTTAAGCTAATCATAAATTTTATATTAATTATTATTTTTTCACCATGAATAAACATCACAATATAACAAATATCAAATAAAATATCAACTGTAATTGGTAGGTGAAGCACCATCTAGTGCCTACAACATGCAGTTTATTAATCTAGATTTCTAGTGAACCAGTGATGGTGACACTTTGTTTGAGCCCCAGCTGTGAGAAAGCACCGTCTTTACATTTCTCAAGCTTTTTATATGATGTCATAAAGGAGTAAAGGCTGTAGAAATGCTCACCATACGCTTCATCTGGCGTGTGCAACGGGCGCAGTACCACACCAATCTCGGATCATTTACATCTTTGTCTGTCACCTGAGGTTTGTGACACTCCTGGTGGTACAGGTTGTGACACTCCTGACACTCCACCAGCTGATTACCTGACGTCACTGTCATCTGTCTGTCAGGACAAGACGAAGACAGATAATACAAGATAAAGGACATGAAGAGAAATCCTGGAAGTCTGAATATCTGGTATGACTTCCAACAAGATGAACACGACTCACTTGCACACAACACACACTAATCCCATCTCCATGGCAAAGTCGTCAGCATTGGTCTCATCATAGTAGTTGAATTCTCCCATTGGAATGTCTTTAGTCTGGAAGGCGATGGGCGACGAACGATTTTCTGATTTATCCAGACGAGGCTTTTTGGGCGGCTCTCCAGCCTCTCCACTCTCCAACTTCACCTAGAAAAAGAAACAGTACAAACCAAAGATTAAATCAACTTATATCATTACAGCCGATTAGCCAATTCAATTATATGCCAATAAACTGGGCACAGGATCATGGATATCCATGGCTCATCTATGTCTGTGGGGACCAAAGCCGGCCATGAAAGAAAGGCACCAGAACCCCCAATGCATCACATTCTGCTGAGATGGCAAAGAGCCCAAGGCTACGGACCCGGCCTCCTAACTCCCTAGATCCCAATCCAATCTAGCATTTACAGGATGCCCCAGACAAAAAGATGCCCCAACCCCCCAACCAACAGCACCCAAAGCATCTGCTGCCAACATCCGGGCAAGATACCACAGCACACTCCCAGGGATCTTATGGAGCCATGCCCCAAGAGGCCAGTGCTGCCCCAGTGGCTATACAATGCTGGGCTTAATGTTTTGTATGAACAAGACCAACCCACATGTCCATGGATAACATTTTACACTCCCATCCAAATAAAAAAACATTTTTGGGTCAATGAAATGAAAAAAAAAAAAAGCGCTTTGGCCTGCTGCATGTGCTAGTGACTTATCATAGTGGTGTGATCAGGCTCTTTCTCTATGCTCTTTAATGCACTTTAATGTCACTTTGTCTTATTATTAAATCACTTTAATGAAGGATCCGAAAGAGATACCACTTTGAGCTATGAATGAATACTGTGAAAGCTGAGTTTTGATCTAAGTGAAGCAATCAGATACTGTTATGGCTGAACTGTTTTTCTCCCCCCAGGGAATGCATGTATGTTAGTATGCATCACAAAGATGGATTTTAATTAAACTATTGATCACAGCATGAGTGACAGTAGGGCTACACGGTCAGCAGAACCTCAGAGAGAGCCCTGCCTGCCAAACCCATATTTTCAGCAAGGAAAACACATCTGATAATGTTACGTTATCTTAAACACACAGTCTCTTTAGTAATCGCTTCCGTTCTGAAATGTTTCTGAACCGTACATGTTGTTCTGTTCACAGTTAATGCGAGCTACAGAGCTAACCATCTTATAACACAATGCTAAATACCAAATCCCTCTCTAACCTGATACTTGGTGTGTATAGAACTTGGAACTGTTGTGAACGTTTCATTTAATCCTATTTGGGATTCACTTACATTACATTTCATCATTTGGCAAACGACTAACATTTTTATCTCATTCTACAACTGAGCAGTTTAGGGTTAAGGGCCTTGCTCAAGGGACCAACAGGGACAACTTGGTGGTCGTGGAATTTTAACCTGGGACTATAGTACAATGGCTTCCCCTGACCCCAATGTTCTGGATTTAGAATCCAGAAGTTAATGGAGCTGATACTCTAAAACTGAATAAGTGGAAGAATAAAGTAAATCTCCCAAGTTACTCAGGACTGTCCACCGCCTCCATGGTTTATTCTCCTCACCTTTTGGCTACATAGTACGATAGGACTTTAAAACTACTTTCACCCTGCCAGTCACAGACTTGGTTCCTCCAGACGCAGAACGATATGTGTTGGTAGAGCAAAATAACTGGTTAAATAAAGAAATACTAATCTACAGTTTGTGAAACTTTTGTATAAATATATTTTATATATTGTACAATATCTCAGTTGAGCTCATTCTGTTGTACTGAATATCAGCACAGCGGTGATATCTTCAGTAGTCAGGCTGCGCCCTCATGCCTCTGACCGTGAGAATATTCGGTACTACAGCACAACCTCGATTATGATATTGCTTAAGTATATTCCAGAATCCAAAATCTGCTACATTTCTTGACCCATTTGGGGAAAAGTGAAAACTGGATAAGGTGAAATTGAAAACAATACTAGCCACAAAAACCCTAAGAGACTACACCTTCTCTGCAGATCTTTTCTCTCCTTCCTTCTTGCTTTTCTCCGAGCCGCTGGATTTACTGCTGGATGATGATGAAGATGAAGACGACGATGAGGACGATGATGAAGAGCTGGACATTGATTTGGACTCCTGTTTGATCATTTTGGGTACTGACACTTTGGAAAGCTCAACTTCCTGCATGACAGAGAAGGAAGAAGAAGCTGTGTGAGATACAAACAGTGCTATGAAGTAACCTCCCCAACTCTGATATTATAGGAGGAACATCATGCTCAAGCTGATGACCTTCAGTGAGGTGCGATATGCTGAATCACTTCCTCTGGACAGAGCCTCATCCAGGAGGGCCTTTAGCTTCTCCGCTGAGTCTTTGCTCTTGGAGTGCAGGTAGCTCAAACCCTTTAGGAAAACAGGGTCCAGCTCTAAACTCACAGTTCCAGCCATGACTGTGGAGGAAAAAAAAAATTTTTACACCAATGAACCAATGCTAACCAATGCTAATCAATGCTAATCACCACATCACAGACTGACAGCCAGGATTCAGACTTGTGCTCTTAGTCAAATTAATCTAAAAGCAATTTATTATCTCAGGTTATAGGAAAATATAAATATCCGTGGTGTATTTTAGCCATAAATAATCGTCTAAAACTAGCTAGCTAATTACATTTAACAGGAAACACACTAGCTAGCTAAGTCATCTCACCCACCTAGCTAACAAAGTGTAACTATTCTTTTATCTTTTCAGTACGAATTTTACCTTATTTTCTAACAAACTTTCTCTCACGGACTGACATGTTCACCAAAATTATTACAAACATTACCTCCGGTGAACGTCAGCTAGTTCTTTCTCTTCCTCTCATCGAGGTATTATTTTTGTTTCCCCACCCCTACTCAGACTCTGCCCGCCTCCCACACAGCATTCGTGCTCACGTGCAAATCTGCAACCTAGGCGGCAAAATTGTCTAACCAGGGAAAGGTCCAACCTCCAAGAGGCGGGATTTTGAACTAAAATGGTGGGAAATAAACAAAAAACAATACTGAACCTCTCGGTCCGCACGGTTTAAAATTCCGGATGGAAACAGTTTTTAACGTTAACACGTACCTATGTGCGCCTACACACATACACACACTGTTACTAGAAATTAACTGTTTAAAATGTAAAATTATTTTTAGCACACTTTATCTGAGGGTAATAGATTTAGAAAGTTTTTAAACAGGGGACAACAAATGCTGTTACACATGATATAAATATAGGGTATTATTATTATTATTATTATTATTATTATTATTATTATTCAATTAAACATTATATAAAATATTACAAATAGACTTTTATTAAAATCATTAACACAGAATTGGGACAACAACGTACTTTTTCATCTTAGCATACAAGGAAGATGTTGGCATGAAAACATCGTAATTTAGATCAAACATTTACATCCAGACTTAGAAAACAGCACCTTTTGCTCAAACCCAATCTTTTTTCAGCTGATCAAATATATTGGAACACGACTCTAAGGTGTTTCTTACTTCTAACAAGGTGTGTCCTGTTACCCAAAGTGTGTAATGAGCTATGAATGCGTGTTCTTGGTTTAATACCCAAGTAAACTGCATTTGTTTTTTAAAAAGGTTAAACCAACATGAAGACCAGAGAGCTCCTTACAGCAGGAAAGCAAGACATGTGTTGAAAAAATAGGGAGGATTATTTCATCAAAATAAAAGAGAGAATTATTATGAGCAGTCGTGTTAAGTTTCCCACCTGTTCTGCCCCACCTACCTAAACTATCTTACCTAGCCTTCATTTTCTTTCCACCATGAAAGTATAAGTAGATAAGATACCGGTGAATGTGCGTCTTATCTATTCTGGAACATTTTGAAGTAATTTCTCCATATCAGGTAATGACTTTAAACAAAATGTCAGTGTGTGAGCAGACGGTCATTTAGTTATTTACTTACCTTTTCAAAGATTCTGAGATGGTAGTTGTGTGCACAAACATTTCCTTTCCATAGTGAATTTTTAAACAGCAACAAACACACATGACAACTGCAAATGGTGAATGCAATATTACTTGGCAATATTAATTGTGCTCCTTGCAATGAGGCTTCATTTCAACATCATTAATGTCCAGGAGGTTGCATAGAGGCTGCCAGCTGGTTTTTTCAACATTATTTATGCAACTCATGCAGAAATGGGAGTATTTATACAGTCTTGAGAAGAGACACAGATCCCATACTGTTCCATGTCAGTCACTAAAGAATGGTAGGATTTTTAAATAAAGTGAACTGTAGAGTGTTAGATGCTGTAGACCATTTCAAACTTTTTCCAACATAAATTCATGTGGGCCAAATGAAATGAGAAACGAACATGAACCCTATACCAGGAGCCTTAGTTCACAGTGTGGGACACCAATGAATTTCATGGTTAACGCACTGCAGGCAAATCTGCATTTTATTTGGACTGTGTGAGGAAACCAAAGTACTCAGAGGAAGCCTACCAAGCGCGAGGAGTACACCACTCTGCTGCCTGTCACAAAAACACCATTAAGAGTATTAGATAGAAGCTTTTAACTAGCAGTTATTAAACCACTCAAGCAGGTTTACAGATATCTATGTATTCAGTGGTGATTAAAAGTTTGTGACACCTTCAGAGTTTTTGGGAAAGAAAATCTCAAGTCCTAAGGGTGGATAAAGGGAACCAAACAAGACTAAAATTATTATCCTTGATCATTAAGCGAATAAAAAATTATATAATAATGCATGTTGTATAATATCAGCATGCTTTTGATTGCTCCTGAGGGTGTTATTATTACTATCAACCATAGTGAAGTATGGACTCAAATCCTAGGATTTCTTCACAAAAATAAGTTTAATATATTATGGAAATTACCATAAATTAAAATAGGCATGTACAATGGTCAAAACAGCAATTTCAGTAGTTGTGCTTTATTATTAAATATGAATTACACAAACTCTTCTTCTTTAATTTAACCTGTGCCTATCTCTTTAAGAAACGGCCAAGCTGCAGGGTTTTTTTTTATACTTCCCATCCATATTCTGACAAGCACCGCCTCCAACTCTAGGATTGGCTGGGAAGTCGTATTCACACGCGACCAGCCCGCTGATTGGACAGCTGTAATGTAATATTTTAACATTGAGAATGTGTGTTGAAATGATGTGAATTGAAAGCATATAGATAACGCAAAAGAATTCAATTGTAGTTAGGCTATTTCTAAAATGTGATGAGAAACTTAGATTTTGTTAGTGAAGTATATTCGTTTCATAAATCCAACATTAAGAATTGCAATATCTAAATAGCAATAAGTAACATCATGGTATTTTTTATAAATTGGATATTTCGCCATAAACGCTTGGTTCACTCACTCATTGTCTATACCGCTTTATCCTGTATACAGGGTCATGAGCTTGGAGCCTATCCCAGGAGACTTAGGGCACAAGGTGGGGTACTCCCTGGACAGGGTGCCAATCCATCGAAGGCAACACACATAAACACTCACACACTCCAGGCAATTTGGGACCGCCAATTAGCCTAATCTGTACGTAGGACTTTGGGAGAAAACCGGAGTACCCAGAGGAAACCCACCAAGTTTCTCATGAGAACATGCAAACTTCATGCACATAGAGACGGGAATCAAGACTGGCCGAGAATCGAACCCGGAGCCTGGAGGTGCAAGGCGACAGGGCTAACCACTAAACCAACCGTGCCACCTATAAACGCTTTTTTTATTTATTTATTTGGTCCGACGTTTAAAACAGCTCTCGTTATACGCCATGACAGCAGTTGTCCAATCCAAGCGCGGGATGGGGCGGGACTTATCAGAATACAGGTAGGCCGGCTGTTGCGCCACGTATCGCCACGTCTCGCGCATGCGCACTAGGCTGAGTAGCACTTCCGGGGTCGGGGCAGGTTCCCGAGCGAAAACAACATCGCGCTCCGGTTCTGTGGGAAAACGCTGCGGGAGTGAAGGCGTGCGCGTTAAAGAAGCTGGAGGATTAAAGTGAAAGGTTAGCGAGAGGAGTTGCTAAACCGTGAGGATGAATTTCTTCAGGGGTGTGATGGGAGGACAGAGCGCCGGGGCGCAGCCTTCTGGAGTGGAGACTGTAAGTTCACTTTCACTTTATTCTTTTCTCTGAAAAAAAAAATAAACATGAACGTTGAAGTGCATTAGAGCATTATACACTCACTGTCATTCTTATAAAGGTGCTATAAATAAACAAGCCTGTATGAGGAGGCTGAGCTGATGGTGGTTAGCACTGTTAGCTTAGCTACACCGAGCTGCGTGGACCGGTGTTATGCGCTAAAATGCCCCCCTGCCACAGATTGCCCCCCCCCTACATAATCTCTATCATATATTATATTACAACATAAATTCATAGGTTTATTGTTATCAAATATGATATAACTATTATAATTAACCCTTGGCACGTGACAGGTGTCGAGACCATGAAAACAAATTCTCATATAATGTTTATTTTGTGGCACATTTATTTTACAGGTATTTGTCGTGTAATACAAAAATGCTTCCACTAAATAAATATTTATTATGGAAAATTGTACGAAATTATTTTTATTATTAAATAAGCAATATCAAAAATACATCTTGTATATAAAAAATAATTTATATTTTTTCCCTATACAACATGTAATTTTTTTATAATGCTTATTTTATAATCAAATCCATTTGTTCTAATTTGTAATTTCTAAATCATAAACCTAGAAATTTCTGGTCTAATATAATATTCGACGGAGATTAAATGGGGGGCAATCTGTGGCAGGGGGGCATTTTAGCGCATAACACCGGCTGTGTCCCAAATGTCTTCCTACAGGACATGTAGTGCACTACAAGGGGAACAGGACACGAGAAATTAAGGGACAACACAGGGTGACTGAGCCTAATATTAAAGTCATTTATTTGTAGATTTATATATCAAACCTGACCGTGTTTGACCTCAGGGGACAAACTCGGACTGTCTATTTACCTGTCAGGTGACAGGCGTGACATCATGACATCATGCTCTTTGTAATGTATTTCAACAGTTATTGTATCACAGTTCAGAGTTTCCTATTTGGCAGCAGAGCCACACATACCAACCTCTGAACTTTGACCCCTGACCCTGTTTAAACACTCCTTCCTTTCAGTAAAACTGATAAAGTCCTGAGTGTTAACCTTAGGAACGTCCTAATGATGCCAGAGGTGACCTATGAATCTGAGACACTGACACTCACATCTTCACCCATGTATCACACTAACACGTCACACGCAGGCTGACTGGTGTGTGTGTGTGTGTGTGTGTGTGTGTGTGTGTGTGTGTGTGTTGATGAGGCAGTGGTGGTAGTTCTCAATATCACACACTTCCTCTTGAAACTCCTGATTGTGTTACTCTGAGTGTTGTCGTGTTTGTCTCTGCAGATCCAGAAGCTGTGTGACCGTGTGGCCTCGTCCACACTGCTGGAGGACCGCAGGGACGCCGTCCGTGCTCTCAAGTCCCTTTCTAAGGTCTGGGCTACTGATGCTGTAGTGCACACAACCCTATTTGTCAGTCATCACATCTGCCCCATTCTGTCTGTCTGTCTGTTTGTCTGTCTGTCTGTCACTCTTATCACAACTGCTTCATCCATTGATACCTCTGCCCCTGTCCATTGTATTCTGTCTGTCTGACTGTCTATCACATCCAACTTGTTGGTCTGTCTCTCTTATCACAACTGCCCAATCTGTATGTCTTCAGTCTGTCTGGCCTACTAGAACCACATCTGTCTGTCTGTCACATCCGAACACATCTGTCTGTCTTCTACATCCTCCCCATCTGTCTGTCTCCCTTATCAAAACTACCACATCTGTCTGTCTGTCACATCCGAACACATCTGTCTGTCTTCTACATCCTCCCCATCTGTCTGTCTCCCTTATCAAAACTACCACATCTGTCTGTCTGTCTTATCCCACCCACCCCATCTTTCTGTCTTGATCATAACGTCTATCCTTGTTTGACTGTTTGTCTGTCTGTTCATCTGACTGTCCTATTACACCACACTTGTCTGTCTGTCTTTCTCACTGTCTGTCAATCTGTCCGTCTTAATGTTTGTCTAAACACATCCACCCTTGTCTGTCTGAGTGTGTCTTTTGTAAATATTCCAGTGTGTGAGACTGATACATTTACATATATATACATTTACATATACATTTGTGTATGCATGTCTGTATGGATGTTATTGGTGCTAATAGATACACAGTTTGAGTTGCTCAGAAAATTTATATAGAAATGAAATGCTGAACGTTACAGAAGTACCGTCTGGAGGTGGGGACGCAGGCGATGGAGCACCTGATCCGTATATTACAGGCAGACAGGTGAGATCAAACATCTTTACACCTTCATCCAGTGAACACTACACAGCTGTTTCAGCAGTCTTTACTAATTATGAGTTTTACAGTCTGTATAATCTAATGGTCTGAGACTGAGTTAAAGATGTGAGGTGTTTATCACGCTGTGAACAGGTCTGACTCTGAGATCCTGGGTTATGCCCTGGACACACTCTACAACATCATCTGTAATGAAGATGAAGAGGAACAAGGTATTAAACCACCTTGCTGGTGTCCACCTTATGATTACACTGCAGCATGTTTTTACTTTTATCAGCGTTTAAACCAGGGATTAAATTAGAAATTATTAATTTTTCATTTTGCTTTGTTCTGAACAGCATTAATTTTTTTGCCTTCCTGCTCAATGAAATCAAGTACAGTTCTTTACATATATAGTATGTAAAGGTGTTTATTCTTCTTCCAGTTTTTGGAGCTTACTACTGTATGTCGCATTTGTTCTTTGCAGAATCATAGCCCCATTTCGAAAGACTCTGCTGTTATTTAACATCAGACAGGCCTGTAGCCAGACAGGAAGTGACAAATTCTGGCCAGGAAGTTCCTAAAATAACAGAACGAGCACTTTTTTAAATATCAATCTCATTCTGGAACATATTTTTTTTGTTTGCTTGTTTGTTTGTTTTGTCTTTTATTGTTAGTGGGTTTTTTCTTTTGGTCCCAGTGAAAATCCCTGGTTTAAACACTAATCTCAGCTGATGCTTATTCTATTGCTTCTCAATTTCAGGCAATTTCCTAAAAGTGTATGCTATCACTGACTAATATTAGCGATGATTTACAGTGATGTAGATCAGTCTTTGATAGCTAACAGAATAAAAACAGCACCCATATGCCTAGATAATAGTTTTTACTTAGCACTTAACAAAAATACTCGGAAGACCTTAACATTGACATACATATATTGAGGTCATTTACTACTTTAACCAGTGCTGTCTCAGAATTTACACCTCATTACTGTAAAGGGAAATTTTATTTAGTTTTTGAAAAGTTTCTGATCTCGATTTTAAACACTAATTCTTAGGTGATCTTCATTATATCCTGTATCGGATAAAGATTGTCAGATAAATTTGGAGAAAGATTTATTCTATTCTACACCATCTAGACTTTTTATCACATATTTGGCCAGATATTCGTGATGAGTGTTGATTTAACAATGGACTTGAACAGTTTACAGTATTTTGGTGGGTTTGTGGCTCTGTACATCACTACAATGGATTTAATATAAAGCAATCTAGATGTGACTGAAGTGTAGACATTCAGCTTTAATTTATTTCAAGATTTTTAAAGAAATATTCCATTATTTACCAAAGAATTAAAACTATATTCTTTACAAACGTTCTCCATTTTCACTGGTTCAAAAATAATTGATTGATTGATAAGAAGCTTGATGACCAGTCAAGAACAGAAAAGCTAGTTTAGGCTTTGCTAGACAAACAAGCCTACCCAGTTCTGTTAAAAGATTCTTTAGTCAGATGAAACCTTGATGAATGTGTAGAAAAATGATGGGAACAGAGAAATATATATGAACAAGGAAAGGAAAGGCTCACTATTCACAGCTTTCCACATCATCAGACATGGTGGAGGCAGTGTTTATGGCATTCGTGTGTATGGTTAACACTGGAGCTAACTCACTGGTGTTTACTGATTATGTGAGTGCTGAAAGAAGGATAAATCAGAAGGATAAATCCTAAAGTGTATAGAGCTTCACTTTCTACTAATTGATGGGTCTAATAGCGCTCCACAGTACAGATGTTTAGAATGAAAAAAATGTAGCGCAAAAGCATCCTAAGGCAAAGAACTGGAATTTGCTAAAAGGGTGGAGTCAGTCACCTGATTGCCAGCCAACTGAGCTGCTTTTCACTTTTTTAAGACTAGGGTTGAGTACTGAATCCCTCTGCCAATATGGAATATGGTATCTATAATAACCGGTATGTATTAGAACCGAATCTGAACACAGATTTCGGTGCCACTTAAATACTTGAGCAACCAATTGAAATATTTTTCCTCTGGTTCTCTGAAATGGAAGTAAGAAGCATCATCACTCTCACCGCATGTGAAAAATAATTTCCCGACTGAGAAGATTCACTTGAGTGCAAGTCTGGAGGCTCCACTAATATGTGGACACATGAGATGAAGTTGAAAGCAGAGGCATTCAACATGATTAACAGCTTGCAGACATCATCTGGCAGTGTGGGCAACCCCGACCCCAGTCAAACCAATACTTGGTCCAATACTACTAGATCAAGTCAAGAGAGGTGTTGTATTTTGCCAGGTGAGGCAAATATGGTCATATTTCTGCAAAAGAAATGCTTACATTTTAAACTGGTTTAGCATACTAAGAATACCAACTACTTTGCTGTTATTGGTGTTAATTTATTGTAGTTGCATTTGGTAGTATGTAAATTTTTGTTTTATATTTATTTATATTTATGTATACTTTCTATACGTTTTTTTTTTTACTATCAATTCAGGCATTGTTTAGGCACTGGTATAGGTTTAAGAGTATTGATCTGGCAGCAGTATTGTTTAAAAAACAAAACAAACGATACCGAAGACTGAACTGAAGGCAGAACGACTCAGAAACATTGAAAGGAAGGTTACTGCAGAAAAGTAAAGGCAAAGCAGCTTAAGCATGTGGTGAGGTCTATGATCTCCATACATTTGGATTATAAAAAGTATAATATTTTTATTATTAGTACAAATAATGCTAATATTTGTGGCTGTTAGTTTGTCTAGTTACTTTTGAAACTGTGAAAAGGGAATTTGTAAAAGAAAAGAAAAAAATTGCTTGTACTAAACACTGTAATTAGGGCCCAAGCACTATATCAGCACGGTGACAACATGTTTATGACATCGTCGCTCTTATAATAAACTTTAATAGTACTGTTGTACTAAATGACCGGCCCAAGCACCTCCACATTAAACACAAACACCACCAAACACAGCCCAGATTGAGTGACATCAGCAATCGGGGGCTTTTTGGAGGTCTTAACATGTTGAAAGACACAGGTTGTATGTTGCCCACAGTTACTTGGGTCTGCTCATTCTTGCTTGCACGTATATTATTTTGTTAAAGCCCTTACTGTACATCAAAGCTGAACTTCTACACTCACGGTTACATTTTGTTCAGTTCATTTTAAAATCCATTGTGCTGGTGTACAGAGGCACAACTTCCAACATTAATTCACTGTCCAAATACTTATGGAGCTGACGGTGTATTTAAAGACTTATAAGTTGACAGTATTCTGCCATTTTTTTATTTCAGGATTTATGTCTCTTCATTGTACTGAGACAGCACTGGTGAAAGTAGTAAATGACTGTAATGGGATCTCAGGTTAAATCTATACACCGGAGAAATCAAAGTTTCTATTAAGCTGTGTGTACTGTATACTAAATTTCATTGAGCTGAATATACAGACCTGATTATACCCAGTTTACAGCTCCATTCTAAACAGTAGAACACGCATGGATTGTTTCTCTGCTAACGGCTGATGAGCTCAAGGGCTAATAATGCTATATTTTTATTTATGATGCGTGTAATTGCCTTGAGTAAATCTTCGTCTATGTGCGAATGTGGCTTTGTTGTTAAACGACTACGGTAAAATGTGAAGTTTCTCATCCCTACTTTTTTTTTCTTACATGTTTTAATCCTGCAGATGAATCAGAAGGTAATTGTGTGTGTGTGTGTGTGTGTGTGTGTGTGTGTGTGTTGCACACATGAGACTTGAAAACATTCACCCATTTTTCTCTTCCCTGCTTCCCCTCCTGTGGTATTTGTTTGGTGCTGCTGAAGCCACACTCTAAACACCTGTCTTCATTAGTCTTAAATATTAACCTTATAATGCAACCGATATCATCGGCCTTTTACTGCTGAAGTAATCATATGATAAAATTCACCCGGATAAACAGTTGTGTACTGATACAGTGTCAAAGACCAGGTAAATAGCTGTGGCGAAATGCAGACGCTCTTATCCAGAGCGACTTACAAAACATGCTTTGACATTTCCGTCATTGGATGATAATAATAATAATAATAATAATCACGTTTATAGCATAAGTAAATGTGAATAAATACGATGTAAGTTATTTTCAGAATATTTTTGTAAAAGAAAAGAAAAACAATTGTGGATTTTAAAAAAATCAGCAACAGCCTGGCACATCAAATATGCCTAGAGAAACAGTAAAAGTTCACTTTTAAAGGAAATAGTTTATTATATTATTATTGTTATTATTATTATTATTATTATTATATCATGTAATTTATTTATTTGATACAAAATTGTAACTTTCTGTTTGGATTTTATATTTAATGAAGTATTTGTTAGTAATAAAATCAAACATCTGACAATTTTTAGGTCCTGTAACAAATGGCAAAGATTTTTTTTTAAATATGTTTAGATATAAAGTGACTTTTATTATATTAGGATTCAAAGGTTCATTAGGTTATTTAAGCAACAGAGCACCCGTCATGCTGTTGTTCTGAATATCAGTATGGCATTTATGATGTCAGGCACGAGGGCGCAAGTTAGTGTAATTAAGACACAGGCAGATCAGACGCGATTTGGAACGACTTGGAAGCGATAAGTAAAGAGACAGCATTTGTTTAAGATGTGTTTTCTTGCTGAAAGTGCTTCTGTGACTGGTTTTGAAAGTGTGTTTTGGCAGACACCTAATTTCACCCATGCTGCGTGTGACGGTCACTGAAATGAAAGACTGTAGAACACCTGGGTAATAAATGTACTGTTAAACATTCCAGTACTGTTACTGCCAATAGTGGAATGTCTCTAATCCAATCAGATTACTCTGTCAAAACTAACTGCTGTATAATATTATTTGAGCATACCTATATTCATATTAACTGTAAACTGGATCATATTTTTTAAAATAAATTCAATTGTTTTAGTATTTTTTTAACAGTATTAGAAGGACGTTCTATTGTCAGGACTCATATTTAAATGTTGTAAAAGAAAAGGTGATGTAAGGTGTTCTTGAGTTTAGCAACAAAAGTTTAAAGTTTCCCACACATGCTATTGTTCATTATTCTTATAATAATAATAATTACAGAATCAACCATAAAAAAACATGTGATTTTATAAATCTGTGCTATTTCTTTGCTTAGGTGACACATTTGTTTTTTTATATTGGAAAAAAGGATCTCTATATTGCACAATTCTCCACACGTATACTTCAGACCTGTGGGAAACACTAAACAAAGAAAAGATGAAGCAATATAGTTTAAAAAGTATTAAAAGCAATTAGTAGACAATAGATATTGGTTATAGCACAATACAAACGCGGAGTATTTAACAATAAATGTATATGAATGGAGTTTAAAAATGGAATGTTTGTGTTAGCAATATGGAATATATAAAGCAGGGCACGGTGGTGTGTGTCTGTGTGTCTGTGTGTCTGTGTCTGTGTGTCTGTGTCTGTGTGTCTGTGT
>QMIH01000826.1:135482-161839 GCA_003987875.1 Clarias batrachus | reverse complement strand
GTGTGGGTGTGGGTGTGTGTGTGGGTGTGGGTGTGTGCGCTTGTGTGTGTGTGTAGGCAAAGACGGAGCAGTGTCTCAGGCTGATGTTCAGGTGAACGGTGTTCAGGTGGAGGAGCTCACTGCGCTCAGAGTGGATCTGGAGGAGTTACACACACAACACGCACTGCTGCAGACACAACTTGCTGAGAAGGACAAACTCATCGCCAGCCTGGTGCGTGTGTTCGTGTGTGTGTAGCGGGGGGACTTTTAGGCTAATGTGATATCATAGTTATACTGTTGTTATTTTTCTGTTCATTGTATGTGTGTGTGTTGTGCGCAGAAAACAGAAGCAGCTCAGTCAGGAGAAGGACCAGCACCTGCGTCAGAAAACACAGAACTACTGAAGGTACAGAGGAACGCTAACCTTTCCTCTGTCCATCTGGTTGTCTGCACCTCTTTCTGTCTGTGCATCTGTCCGTTCTTCTGTCGGCGTCTCTGTCCATCTGCCTCTCTCTGTCTCTCTGTCCGTCATTCTGTCGGCGCCTCCATCTATCCATCTATCCTCCATCTTTCTGTGGGTGCCTCTGTCAATCCGTCTGCGCCTCTGTCTGTCGGGCCTCTGTCTGTCCCTCTGTCGGTGCCTCTGTCCCGCACTGTGGGTGCTTCCGCACCTCTGTGGGGGGCCGCTGTCCCTTACTTACCTCCGTCTGTCTTTTTGTTTTACTGAATGTTTGTTCTTGGTCGTACAGGACGTGGAGTCTCTGCGAGCACAGGTTCAGAGTCAGCAGGTCGAGATCTCGCAGCTGCAGAGTGAAAGACAGGAGCTGCAACGGAGAGCCCAAACTCTGGTGAGTGCTGATACTAAAGAACCTGAGTGTTTAACAATTTAATATACCACAGTACTGACTTTACTTCTCGTTACTCTTCACACTGTGTCTCGTCGCAGTCAAGTTCTGGCAGTGAAGCAGAAGCAGCTAAACTCGGTGATCTGGAGCAGAGACTGTCGGCGCAATCAGCAGAAACACATCGACTGCAGGTCTCACACACACATACACGCACACACCTTCATTCATGCTTTCACAGTTTTCTACTGCCTCATACTCTTTAATTATCTTTAATTAATTAATTTCCATATTAAATATAATTTTTTTGTCTGTGATATTCAGGAGGAAGTCCGATCTCACTCAGAGAGCAGGGCACAGTTGGAGAAGGAGCTAGCGGCGGCTAACAGCACGGTAGCCATATTGCAGACCGAGAAGGCGAAGCTGCAGCAGGAGGTGAGCGAGTCGAAGAAGGAGCAGGATGACCTGCTGATGCTTCTCGCTGACCAGGACCAGAAGATTTTCTCTCTCAAACAGAGACTCAAAGACCTCGGAGAGGCAGTAAGTGCATTGTCACTGTTTACTCCCACTGTTTACTCCCACTAACCCTAGTACCTTTCTATTCTTGTCCTGTGCCTTTGCTGTCTCAGGGCTGCCCAAGGACTTTACCCTTGGTGCCTTTATGCTGAATTTTAGAGTATCTCATTTATGAAGCTGTGTCCTCCTAAGGCTGAAGTCTAATCATTCTTCTTAAAGGCAGAACTGAAATCAGATGGTCTGATCTATGGAGGGTTTCCTACTCGTGCCATGAGCTGTTTCTGCACTTATTGCCGTTAATCAACTTTATGTAACACTTTTTAAACAACGTTTATGAAAACCTGTCTCTCAAGGACCGCATTTGATCTAAATCCCCTTTGGGGATTTTTTTTTATATTAACATGTTTATTTTTAATAATCAGGCCCTGTACATCGTCTCCTCCTCAGTTTGCAAAGAAGCTTGTGATAGGTTGTGCTGTAATGTATACACTTGCACCCTTTGTTTTCAAGAAAAAGAAGGTAGAAATTCAGTGAGACAGGCTTCACAGCCTTCAATTGTATTCTTTGAAGGATGCAGTCCCTGAATTGAGACACAGTTTATTCTTTGCCTGTGCAGCTTCAGACTGCCTGTGTTGTGTTATTAGTGCTTTTATAAATTTGATGTCACTACACTGCCTCAGTGCTTCATTTGCTTGCCCTGCCTATTTCATTAATCTGTGCTTTGCCTCTATACTGCTGATTCTTTGGTATGCTGCCTTTATGCCACTTCTGTGCTTTGACTTGGCTGCCCTAGTGCTGCTTCTATGCTTCTCTGTGCTGCCTCTCTGCTTCTCTCTGCTTCACTGTCCTGTCTCTGTGCTGCCTCTATGTTTCACTCTGTTGCCTCCGTGGTTTGCTTATGCTGCCTGGAATTGCAAAAACAATTATTTTTACTGACTAAAACTTGGGCCTATTTTAGTTTTCGTTAATAAAAAAAATGACATGACAATATTTTTCATTTAAAATTGTCTGAAAATGAACACTTCCTGTCTCTCCACAGATCGACGACGAGGACGATCTGGACGCGAGGGACCAGTCTGATGAAGATGAAGAAGATGATGATGATGAGGAGGAGGATGCTGAATAGCAAGAGAAAGAGAGAGAGACTGAGTAGTATTCAGGGGAATGAAAGTTATTTTGACCGTTTAATCCTGACACTAATAAGAAAGATAAGAGATTAAAGTGTCCGGCTTCTTTATGCGGAATTATCTGTTCATTTTTAGCTTTTATTCGTTTATTTCCCGTGTGCTAATGCCACTTTACCATCATTGTTCAGTTGTGCTCAGAACATTTAGTGGAGCAGTTCCATTAAAATGCTAATGTGGCTAGCAGTGACTGGACATCAATAGCTACCAGTTAGCATCATACCTGCTGAGTATTTCCTTTTTTTAAATTAATTTAGTTAAACATTGTTTTGCAAAACAATTTTTCAGAACCGGTGCTGCTAACAATTTCTCAGAACCGGTTATGATAGCAGTCGCCACCAATCAGGAAATGCTGCTGTCTGGGAATCTGAGCTAATAGCTGCAAGCTAGCATGCTATCTGCCCTTGTTTTTATTCATTAGCAACATTAGCATTGTGAACTAATTTAAAATATATCAAATATAAATGCAGATGAATAAATTCTGAAGAGCGTGTGAATGTCTTATGTTTTTATGGAAGAGGTATGGAAAAAATGTTACCAGTAATTGCTGAAGATTTCATCTATTGTTGGCAACGTTACCATTCTGAGGTGAATGGAAATATTTAAATGTATTAAAATGTACATAAATCCCATAAAATGATGCTAATGTTGCTAACAGTGAAGACTCTAGCGCTGGGCATGATGTCATCACAATGTTACTGAACTGTGATATTAAACAACACTTAAACTCACTATTTGTACATTTCAAGAGACAAAACTCATTAGTTTGTAATATAAATATAAGGAATATAAATAAATGACACAAGCGGAAGAATTATGCTTAAAAATGCTGATGTTGCTAGCAATAAATGGAACCTCATAGCTGCTAAACATCTGGACGTTGTTGAGATTTATATATCGTTAGTGAAATTAGCATATGTGACTATTTCTGAAAGCTAATCAGTGAGAGCAGGTCAATGAAGCTCTAATGACACTTTAATGAAGGTTTGTTGAACCTCTTCTGAAGCTGTAAAGAAGGTCTGTTGAATCTCTACTCAAACTGCAATGAAGGTCTGCTGAAGCTGTAATGAAGATCTGTTGAAACTTGACCGGAGCAGATCATCTTCAGAAATCTGTGAAATTCAGGGATTGTAATATTGAATCAGGATATTTATCGCAATTTTATCTGAATTGGCACCTACGTTTTGTGATGTTGTGTCGACTGGGGATTCCCATACCTAGTGTTTATACCAATCTGCCATAATTTTAATCTGAAGTGACCAGGATTTTCTTTTAAAGGAAATTATTGGAATTACATGAAATTAATTTCTGCAAAGATTTAAAAGGAGTCCGACTCAAAATTTCAAGCAGTTTGACGCAATGATGCAAAACTGTGGCGCAGACTAAATTAGCTCCCAAATAAAACTTTTTACTTCCATATTTAATAGTTCTATTGAATTATTTATCTGAAAGCTCCACTGTTTCAACTATGGCAATAATGTATTTAATCAATCAGATTAATATTAACTTAACCATGTTCTAGCTGAAGCTACTGTCTGACCAATCATTGAACCTTTGACCACTCAGATTCCAAAATGAAGCTTAACACTGAAATTTTAATACATTATATTATACATGAACAACTGTCACTGCAGCACCACAGTGGCTTAGTGGTTAGCACTTTCGCCTTGAACCTCTAGGGCAGGGGTCTCAAACTCAGTTCCTGGAGGGCCGCAGCCCTACAGAGTTTTGTTCCTACCATAATTAAAAACACCTGATCCAACTAAAGAAGTCATTAAGGCTTATTTGAAAACTACATGGTATGTATGTTGGAGCAGGGTTGGAACAAAACTCTGTAGGGCTGCGGCCCTCCAGGAACTGAGTTTGAGACCCCTGCTCTAGGGTCTTATGGGTCTGTGTGCATGGAGTTTGCATGTTCTCCCCATGCTTGAGGGGTTTCCTCTGGGTACTTCAGTATCCTCCCACAGTCCAAAGACTGTCCTGGGCTAATTGGTGTTCCCAAATTGCTGCAGGGTGTGAATGAGCCTGTGAGTGTGTGTCCAAAGTATAAATAAAGATAAAATGCTAGAGAAGATGAGCAAGTCAACTATTCTGGTAGCAAAAAAGGTTTGTTTCTCAGCCAGGTTTGATTCCTCTGTGTGCATGTTTGCATGTTCTGCCTGTGCTTGGTGGGTTTCCTCCGGGTATTCTGGTTTCCTCCCACAGTCCAAAGACATGCAGACTCTGCTAATGCCCATTCTCAAAATTGCCCATAGTGTATGAATGAGTGTGTGTATGTGTGTGTGCCCTTTAATGGATTGGCACCCTAAGTGCCCTAAGTCTCTTGGGATAGACTCCAGGCCCTTCTGCCACCCTAAATAAAGAATTAAGCGTTATAGACGATGTGCGACAATTTTAGAAATGACGGGCATCTTTGTTTTAGCTGTAGTCCTATTTTTGTCCACCAGGGGGAAGCGTTCCCTTAGAAATACGTCGTCACCCGAGTAACAGACTTTTTACGTTGCCATCAAACACGCGAAGTACAGAAACTATACTTATCTATACTTGAACCTAGAAAGTACAGAAACTTTCTAGGTTTAAGTACAGATACAGTACAAAGTAAAAAATATAACTCGAGCTCTGTTCTTATAGAAATTAACATGTGTATGAATATGCATTAGTTTATTTCAACAAGAAAAACAGCAGTGAAGGGGTGAAGCAGGAATTTATGTAAATTTACTTTATGAATAATAATCTACTGTAAATAAAGCATCTGAACAAAGTGCATTATTATATCACTGTGTGTGTGAGTGAGGGAGAGAGAGCGATGACTTCACTGCATCTTCATCATAAAGAAGTGTATTGTCTTTTTAATATAGTAGGATTGTGTTGTTGTTGTTGTTTGCTACCAGTGAGTTACTAGTGCTGAGCTAACACTTGTTCCTGTTTCACAAATTTAAAATAAATTATTAAATTTTGTATAATCTGAAGTGGACTAAATATTACAATGCAAATTATATAATATGTATATATAAATTGTTCAACAGCATTCCAGTATCCCGTCTGGACTAGCCTTTAGCCAGGACATTAAACACCTTCATTTGTCCTGTTAAAATACATTTTAAAATCCAGTCAGGGGCTGAGTTAACCAGTGACGTAATTAGAGCTCTAAAATCTAACCAATCATAGCGCGCTAGAATTATTGAATTCAGAGCGCGCAGTGGGGACTCTAACCGATTGAGAAGGCATATGATAAGCCCAAAGGGTCACATTCCTCCATCAAGCAACTTTCTAACACTTTTGCGCTGAATAAATATATCTAGTATATTTTTGGCAGTTATTGAATTATTAACACACACACACACACAAAACTAATGTGCTAGCAGGGCCGTGTAGATCCCTTTAGTGGAGCATGTACTGAAAGTAAAAAAAAAATTAAAAAACAGATAGATAGATACTTTATTGATCCACCAAAAAATTCCAGAAAAAATTTACCCAAAGGAAACCAAACTGTACACACAGATCCGAGGTGGAAATCGAACCCTCAAGACTCGTGGTACAACCACACTGCTAAACACTACGCCACTTTACATGTTAGTCAAATTCAATTTTATTTTATTTTATTTGTCTAGCACTTTTACCAAAGGTCATTATTGCAAATAGCTTTACAGAATGAAGAGTGTGAGAGTGGAAATATGTACAAATGAAAAATTATCAAATTTGCCCTGATGAGCAAGCCAGAGGCGAATATGGCAAGGAAAAATTCCTTAAGGTGGCAATAGGAACGACCCTTCTAAGAGAAACCAGACCCAGATAGCAGATAGCGCAAGTGGATAATATGGAGTCCATTTTTGTTATTGGAGGCTGAGGTATTTATACCAGATTCCCCTTGATGCCCTCTCACATTTTATACAAGCTTGGGACCAGCACTAAGGATGCTCTGCATCCAGAATTTGAGTTTAGTGCAGTGACTGGGAACTAAACCCGGGTTTTTTTGCACAAAACATTTTGTAGGCATTTTAGTCCTGAATTATTGAAGTCACAGGTAATCAGAGATCAGTTGTCTGCATTATCTGAGGCCAAGACCATCTTCATGGTAAATTTTAACCCTCCCCAGTCACCACACGCATCCCAGGCAGACCACACGGGGCCTGAAGAAAAGATCTTCAGACCAAAATATGGGCATCTGAATGCGCCAGACATACTGTAACCATACTGTGTGTTAGGTAACTGGAAGTTCATTAAAACAGAATATGTCTAAGTTAATATGGAGAAGTGAAGCGTATTTATTCTATGTAAGCTTACGTTCAAAGACCTTCTTCAAACTGTAGATAAACAGAGAAATTAATAAATAAGATAAATTTGATGTTCAGCATTCAGGCTATTCAGGTAATATGCTTTGTATTACAGCTTCCTCTTTCCCTTGTGACCCTTTTGTTATTCCACAGTGGATGAGACCGTCTCTTCCACGTGCTCTTCCACGCGAAACCGACCAATCCCATAGCAAAACTCTTTTGCAAGCGCTGGCTCAGCGCTCCAATCCCACAGCGGACGTCTTTTCACGAGCGTTTATTAGATTGGCCAATCCTCAGCGCGTCATCTCTTAGTCAGGGGCGGGGCGTCGCAGTGGGCGTGGTTTCGGAGGTGGTGGGGAGCGGGGGGGGGGATCCGAAACAAGGCGTGTACACTGTAGCCGGGTGTAGAGATACGGCGCGCGCGCTCAGGTTTCTCCGCCTCCGTCTACTTGTATCATCATCATCCTCATCCTCAGTCCCGCAGCGCTGGATTTTATTTATTTTGTTTTGCATCGTCCTGACTGCAGCTCTTACTTATTCTCTCTCTCTCTCTCTCTCTCACACACACACACACACACACACACACAAGAGCCTGTTTCATGAGCGCTAGAGGAGACGCACTGCTGAGAGAACCCAGAAGATCCTGATCCTCTCACCTAAGCTTCCGGCGCACGAGCCTCTAAAGGTAAGGAGGGTTAACAAGGTCATAAGGAGTACGACAGTCGAGTAGAGACAGACAGGTGAGGACAGGGAGGAGAGACAGACATGTGAGGACAGAGAGAAGAGACAGACAGGTAAACAGAAAGGCAGGTGAGGACAGAGAGGAGAGACAGATGAGCAGAGACAGACAGGTGAGGGCAGAGAGGAGAGACAGACAGGTGAAGGGGGAGTAGTGTAAAGCAATAAAAATTGTACAGTAATTGAAATGGTGTTTAATGAGGTGCGCGCGAGACAAGTGAGACAGGTTCCGAGACCTGAGCGGATAAAGTTAATTAGCGTTAATTATGTTTTAACTCTGGAATAAAGGAAACATGTGAACCGTGACCAGTCAATACTTTTGTGTGTGTGTGTGTGTGTGTGTGTGTGTGTGTGTGTGTGTGTGTGTGAGAAAGAAAGAGAGAGAGAGAGACTCTATACACCACCAGGTAAAACCTTGACTTGTCATGAAGATGTCAAAAAATGTTGAAGGAATGAATGAATGAAGGAAGAATTGCAGGTTTGTGTATGTGACTGAAGCAGGTTATAAGGAGCTTCAATTGTGTGTGTGTGTGTGTGAGTGTGAGAGAGAGAGAGAGAGAGAGAGAGCTAGTGAACAGTTTCAGTCTTCTCAAACTGCTGATCATGTCTCTGTCTGTAGATTAGAGTCTAATCTCAAAGTCTCTTTAAAAAAAAAAAAAACTAAACAGAAACTCTCTGTATCGATGGCGGTTGTTAAAGTTTGGCTCTGGTTTTTGTTTGGTTAATTTCCGGACTTGTGTGTAGCACCTTATCAGCATTAGAGTGTCTTGGAATTTCACTATCAAGGGTTTAAACTTAATTAAACATCAACTTATCTCGATTAGACTTAAAGATAAGCTCCTCCTTCTAATCATTACACACCTTTCCACTGAAATCCTGTATGTCAAGTGTTGAATGATTCTGGTTATAGTCTATCGATTATTGGTGTGTTTTTTAAGTTGTGAGAGGTCAGTGTTTGTCAGGGTAATGTTACAGTGGACGGAGACAAGAGAGTTACAAATAAAAAAACAAGTGCCTCCGCATTGCTCTAATTAGTTAGAGACGTTGTAAAGGCAAGATCGAAGTGCACCGGTATCAGCACAACAGTGTGGGTAACATGGGAAACTGGGAAATACACCAGTCTTCATCAGTTTTCAGTTTCAGCTTTCTGTTTCCAGAACCCTCCAGTTGTTTGTTTAGAAGTTCCACTCATCTGGAACTGGAACATGCCCTGATCCTCAGAGGAAAATCAGAAGAAGATCTAATGAAAATCTGCAGGAGAGCCACTAGGTTCCTGCATGAGGTTCAGGAGATATCGAATGACTTTAGGCTGAAGCTTCATCACTGACTAATTGTTCTTCTGGAAGAACTCATAAGGATTCTCTGGAGAACCTTCAAACAGAAGGAGTCCTCCATCAGAAAGGGTTCTGAAATCAGGTTGGCTAATAATTCAAGAACCCTTGGAGAACCCTTTAATCTAAAAGACTATGTCATGTACCAGGGAGATGAATATTAAATATCTGACAGGTTTTAGATAATTTGAAGGAATCTTTAAGGGTTCTGTGGATAATAAGTGGTTCTTAACTACAGTAAAGGGCTCTGACATTGGAACTATTTCTAAAGAGGAATTGAACCACTTGAACTTTTGTAGTCTCATTCGACATAATACAAATAAGCAATCCATAAGGATTCTATGTGGTTCCAAGGCTGTAGAAAATAAGCAATCCATAGCATTAGGTATACTCCTGGCCAGGTGTATCATGATCGGAGATTTTCTTTAAGATCTTCAAATTCAAATTTTATTCAAATTCAAATTTAAATTCAAATTTTATTTGTCACACACACATTCATACACAGTACGATATGTAGTGAAATGCTTACTGTATGTTTGTTCCTAGTGGGAGCTGAAGCACCCAAGAGAGACCATTAGTGTTCTCGTGGTTTAGATGTTTCTTAAGTTTAAGAACTTCTTTGGAGTTTAACATTGATCTTCAAAGACATTTGTAGTAGAATAATCAAATTAATGGTTCCTTTAGGTTCCTTTCAGGGATTATTGGACTCTTATGCGTTCCTCAACAGCATGGTGGTATTTGTTGTGCAGTTTGTGAGTTTCCCTCTCTTGGTGGGTTTCCTTTGAGTACTCTTCAGAAAAAGGTTGCTGTAGTGTTCTATCAAACGCCTTTAATGGTTCCTGTTTCAGTGCAGCAGTAACGTGAGGTTCTGTTTTGGTCTTTTTTAGTGAGAAAAAAAAATCTGGGACTTATCTAATGTCTTGAACTTCTTAGGTTCTTTAAAGCATCGCTTGCAAGTCATTACCTGTCCAGTGAAGCTTTAAGGAACCTAAGAGGAGCTTGAAGGACATTAGATCATTACTACACTCTTTTGAGAGCAGGAGCTGTGCTTCAGGGCTGCGTTCACATTACACACACAGATTGAATCTGTGTGTCATAACTGTAGGTGAAATGTAAGTGTTTAACGAGAACTCACCTGACACCTCAAGTGCATGCACACACACACACACACACACACACACACACTTCAGGTTCTTGGGGAACTGTTTATGCTCCTTTCCCTTTTGATAAATCAGTTTGATTAGATTCAGATTTGTATCTGATCTAGAAAAGCTTATGGAAGTGACTCGGTTCTGAATCGCAAAGACTTTTTCTCCAAGAAGTCAGGCATGTCATGGCACTAAATCAGATTAGCGTTACTTCACATTATTGTGAAGTGAAGGGACATTATTGGGTTTACTTTGTGCTGTAATGCTAAATAACAATACTCTTTAATACTATATAAATAAATATTTACTGTATGAATAAATAATAAACATGTAATCAAATATAATCTCTGCGTAATCTTAATAGGTTTGTAGATTACTGAATTTTCTAACAGAAGAAAGAAAAAGTGAGAAGAAGACATATGACACTGCCCTGTGCTTAGATCTGATCACAGACACACACACTGTGTGTGTGTGTGTGTGTGTGTGTGTGTGTGTGTGTGTGTGTGTGTGTGTGTGTGTGTGGAGTAGAGCAGCAGGATTGTGGTAGTTGCCAGGTATCAAAGTCCTGAGGGTGCGGCCATGTACAAACACGCTCTCTGAAGTCTGTCTGTCCTTTTCCTCCAACTAACTAACAAACACGCAGACACACACGCACACACTAAAGCAGGTCAATGTGGGTCTTCAGGTTAGCCTTGTTTCTCCAGAGTGTGCTGAGTATGTGTTTTTGGAATTTTCTTGCAAACGCACACACACTTGCTAGTAAAAGTAAATTACACATAGTTAAGGAATTAACTAAAACTAACTAGCAGAGTAACCATGGCAACGATGTGCGTGTGTGTGATTTGGTAATGTGATGTGATGTGATTAGGGAAAATTTGTATGTGAGCGGGTGTTGCCATAATATGCTGCCTCAGCAGGTGCCTCCCTCCTGTTTAAGTACCCCTGATCTGTGTTGTGAATAACCGATGATCGACACACATCTGGTAGAGGGTGATGGAAACATCTGGAGTGCGCTCACACACTGCCTCAGGTTCTAATGCTTTGTGTGCGTGTGTGTGCGTGTGTGTGCGTGTGTGTGCGTGTGTGTGCGTGTGTGTGCGTGTGTGTGCGTGTGTGTGCGTGTGTGTGCGTGTGTGTGCGTGTGTGTGCGTGTGTGTGCGTGTGTGTGCGTGTGTGTGCGTGTGTGTGCGTGTGTGTGCGTGTGTGTGCGTGTGTGTGCGTGTGTGTGTGCGAGAGAGAGAGAGTGGCCTGGGTGTGTGTGTGTGTGTTTCTAAGGGAGTGTGTGAGTGACGGACAGAGGTGTTCAGGTTGGGGGAGGGGAATATTGGGAACTTACCTGAGCCCGTACATACACACACACACACACGACCACGGGACGTGTGTGTATGTGTGTGCGCGCGTTTGCGCCTGTGCATGTTCACATTCTCAGCATTGCACGGTTCGGGGTGATTTCATTCAGTAACAAAGCGATATAAAGCCAGACTTGTTATTCGGCCTCAGGCTACAAAAGTATTGGCACCCACCATTTAAAGTGTGTGTTGGGGACTGTTTGTCTGCAAAACCATGGTCGCAAAAGTATTAGCGCCCCTCAGTCAACAGTTCACAAGGAGTGCGGTTTACACTAACAAGGTGCCTTGCCACCTGCTTCAGACACACACCACACACTCACTCATTGTCTGAACAGGGTCGCGGGGGAGGGGGCCTGGAGCCGGTCCCAGGGGACTCGCACACACTCATTTTGGGAACGGCAATTAAATCTGCTTGTCTTTGGACAGTGAGTGGAAACCCGAGTACCCGGAGGAAACCCACCAAGCCCGGGGAGAACAAGCGCATAGACCCAGGGCGGGAATCGAACCCAGACCCTGGAGGTGCAAGGCGACATTGCTAACCACTAAGCCACCGTTCCACCCCCGACACACACCTTTGTTTAAATGCTATGTGAATAACTCTGTGTGTGTGTTTGAGTGAAAGAGAGCGAGAGAGAGAGAGACAGTCTTAGACAGGATTACACAGACTGAGAGGAGAGTGCTGGGATTTATTCTGTGCAAACGCAAAGCACTCAACAACACACACACTTATAGTGTTGTCTCCCACACACTCCTCCCTAGCTGGACACGCACACAAAGCTGCCACACTGTTTGCAAACAAAAACACACGCTGTTTGGCAACTGGAGGAGTTCATCAACACACACACACACACACACTGCTCTCATTTATATTCTTTACAGCATTAATATTCCCAGCTATTTAAATATTAATGACGGTGTAATGAATATTAACAAGGGCATACATTATGCCATCAGTGGTGAAGCGAATGTTCAGTTAATATTCATGTACTTTTTTTTTCATATTTGTGATTGAAATAACATCATCACACAGTAAGACCACTGTGTGTGTGTGTGTGTGCTGTAATGTAATGTAATGTAGGAGTGATGAATAACTACAATGGTGACTTCTAAACGTATGATGGACTCGGCTCAGGGGAGCTATGTAACCCGACTTTTGACTGTGTACTCGGGTGCAGAATAACATTAGGGGTGTCCATGTCAAACCTAGAATATTTTAGAGAAGATTCAAGCACAGTACGGTGATAAGACTCTTAGCTACAGTCAAATATTTGAATGGTGCATTTTAAACATTTCACATTTGGAAAAATGTGTCTTGGAACCCAGAGCAGTCGTTCCCGAGAACATTCAGCGAGTAGAACGGCCTGATCCTTGAAAATCGACTGATAACTTGTCATCAACTTGCTGGAAAAAAAGCATCTGTCTGTGCTTTTTTTCTGTGGGAATCATTCACCAACATCACTTGCACACTACAGGAACTCAGCTGGGATTTATTGCCTCATCCCCCGTACAGTCCTGACCTCGCTCCAAACCATTGTCACATGGAGTTCCTGGGAGGTCAGCGTTTCAGACGTGAAACTCATGACTGCAGTGTACTGAGAAAACTTTCTACCTTTGATGCGATCCAATCACTAGTGAAATGCTGGAAAAAGTGCATTAGTGTAGTGAACAGGGATGTCTGTGAAGCTTGCTAGACTTAATTAGATAATTGACGGCTCGGGGAGTTTATAAAGTTTGCGTTATCTAATCTAATCTGTCCTTTTTTACTTAAACAAAAAGTGGTGATAAAGTTATTATTCCTGAGACTCCGCATTAAGGCTTTAATTATCGCCCTTCCTTTTACTGGAACACAGAGATCAAACTCCATCTATTATTCATTGTGTGTGTATATTTGCAATCAGGACTTCCTGAAGAAACCATCATCTCTTTATAGAGCTTTATCAGAGATGCTGCTTTCTCTCTCTCTCTCTCTCTCTCTCTCTCTCTCTCTCTCTCAAACTTTGTAAAGCTGTTTCTATTATACTAAGACTGGAGACTCCTTTCATAAACATTATTTACATTTTATTTTCTTAAAAACTTTTTCCTAGGCTGAGTCTTACCTGGAGCACTGGTAGCTTCTGTAGATTGGACCGGCTGTGCCCGTTGCACTTTCGTCAGACGCTGATGCACTAAAACTGAAGCAAAGAATTAAAGGATCAGCTGAGACTGAGTCTGATCAGCAGGCCCAGGCTTTTAGTTTAGGATCAGATTAAACATTTTGGAGTGCTTGAGAGAGACAGTGACATCACTGGGCTCATTCTAGCACTCATACTCTTTAGATTGGTTAGATCTTTACAGGCGAGCTGATCCTAAAGCAGGAAGGTGGCCTTAAATGCAGCATGTGTTCTCCATCAGACATTGTGTACCTGCTTTTTCAGCTATTAAATAAAAGGAGCAAAACCAGCTGCAAAGGTCTGAGTACAGTGGAACCTTGGATTACGAGCATAATTTGTTCCGGAAGCTGGCTCGTGTTCCAAAACACTCATAAACCAAATCATCGTTTCCCATAAGAGATAATGAAAACTCAAATTATTCGTTCCACAGCCCCAAAAAATAAATACATAAAAATAATTAATACAATCTATAAAATGAAAATAAAACAAATTAATCTGCACTTTACCTTTAAAAAAAGTACAACTAAATCCAGAGAAGATAAGTGTTTCCGCACTGCTGTAAGTAACAAAAACAAATGAACCAGCACCTTACCTTTGAAAAGAATCGCGACAGAGCAGAGTTTCTGTGTGTTTGTGAAGCCGGGGGGTGGGGGCGGGATGTGAAAAGGTGAGAGAGTTATGCTCAGTGTCAAAATAAGAGTCGCATGTGTGATACATGATACTCAGCGCTCGTAAACTAATACTTGCTCGGTTTCCGATTAAAAATGTTTTAAAAATCTTTGTTCGGTTTGCGGAACACTCGTAAACCACGTTACTCGCAATCCGAGGTGTACACTCTTTCCTATTTGCATTTTCTCACTCGATTCACACTTGTTTGTGGAAATGTATTTTTATCCGTAAATCTGAAAGAAAATCTAACAAGTTACAACCAGAAATATAACTATTTTATTGGGATTTTATGTGATGGACCAAGGAGAGCATTAATCAGAGAAGCGCCCAAGAGGCCTGTGGTAACTGCAGAGATCCACAGCACAGGTGGGAGAATCTGTCCACAGGACAACTATTAGTCCTGCACTTCACAAATCTGGCCTATATAGAAGAGAGGCAAAAAGAAAGCCATTGCTGAAACAAGGCCATAAGAAGTCACTATTTGGAGGTTGTCACAAGCCATACGGGGGACACAGCAAACATGTGGAAGAAGGTGCTCTGGTCAGATTAGACCAAGGTTGAACTTTCACTTTCACTCTGAAAGCATTATATTGTGGAGATGTTTTCTTCGGCAGGGACAGAGAAGCTGGTCAGAGTTAATGTGAAGATGGATGGAGTCAATTACAAGGCAATCCTAGAAGAAAGCCTATTAGAGTCTGCAAAGGACATGAGACTTGGACAGAGGTTCACTTTCCAGCAGTTCAACAACTCTAAACATACAGCCAGAGCTACAATGGAATGGTTTATATCAAAGCATGTTCATGTGTTAGTCAAAATCATGGCCCAGTCAAAATCCAGATCTAAATCCAAGACTTGTGGCAAGACTTGAACAGAAAGTCTTGCCACACTGTTCACAAACACTTTGTCTAATCTGACGGAGATTGAGCTGTTTTGAAAATACGAATGGGCAAGAATTTCACTCTCTAGATGTGCAAAACGGCAGCACAGTGGTGTAGTGGTTAGCACTGTCGCCTTGCTCCGCCAGGGTCCGGGTTTGATCCGCGGGCAAGCTCGATTCCCGTCTCTGTGTGCATGGAGTTTCCATGTTCTCCCGTGCTTGGTGGGTTTCCTCCCACAGTCCAAAGACATGTACGTTAGGCTAATTGGCGAATGAGTATGTGTGTCTGTACCCTGCGATGGATTGGCACCCTGTCCAGGGTGTACCCTGCCATGTGCCCTAAGACTCCTGGGATAGGCTCCAGGCCCCCGTGACCCTGAATACAGGATTAAGTGGTATAGATGATGAGATGATGATGAGATGTGCTTGTAGAGACACCCCAATAGATTTGAGCTGTAATTGCAGAGAAGTATTGCCTACAAAGTATTGACTCAGGGGGGGCAGAATACGAATGCACGCCACACTTTTCAGATACTTACTTGTAAAACCGTTTTGAAAACCATTTATAAGTTTCCTTCCACATCACAGTTAGACCAACATAAAGTGGCACATATCACATAAAATCCCAATAAAATACATTTTCAATGTAAAATGTTTCAACTTTTATTGTCATTTCACCCATATACAGTTTAGTAAACAGTGAAATGAAACAACATTTCTTCCAGGACCAAATTAACAAATTAACCATAAATTAACAAAAACTAGCTAACTAACCTAATTAGCTGAGACAGGACAGATTGACATTTTTAGATTCACAGAAAACTATCTAAGGTCTGTAGAAAAGAGACAAAATACAATTGTCTCACATTCAATACTTCGTGTTGATGAGGTAACGAGTTGAGGTAGTGGGAGGAGAAACAATAAACATTCCTTGTAAGTTGCAGCGAAGATAGAAAGTAGTTTTGTGCAAATAAGTAATCATATTGTGCAAAAGAGCAATTACAGGTTGGTGTGAACAATTGTTAGATGGTTATTGATCAGTGTGTTTGTACGTGTGTTGTTTATTAGTTCAGTCTCAATGTTTTGAAGTAGTTGAGTTGATCTGAGTGATTGTGTGTTTATCAGTCCAGTCCCTTTTTGTTGAAGAGACTGGTGGCTTATGGAAAGAAGCTGTTGCACAATCTGGATGTGAGGGCCCGAATGTTTTTGATAGAGGGAAGAGAGACCCCGATGATCTGCTCTGCGCTCCTCACTGTCCGCTGTAGGGTCTTGCGGTCCAAGATAGCTCAATGCTCTCGATAGTCCCTCTATAGAAAGTGGTAAGGATCGGTGTTTGGCCTTCCTCAGCCTTCTCAAGACGTTGTTGGGCTTTCTTGCGCAAGGAGCTGGTGATGAGGGACCAGGTGAGCTTCTCCTCCAGATGGACACCCAGGACTTTGGTGCTGTTGATGATCTCCACAGAGGAGCCGTTTACATCAGTCCGTTAGCCTCTGCACTTCCTCTCTGTACACTTACATTTATGTTTGTGGTTGTAACGCGACAAAATGTGGGAAGTTCAAGGGGTATGAATACTTTTGCAAGGCATTGTATGTACTGATGTCCTTTTCACAAGTCCAGAACTGTTTCACTAACATGTGAAGCATAACTGTGTGTTATAACTCCAGCAGTGTGTAGCCTGATATGGCAGTTCTGTGGTAAACGGAGCACTATCCAATATGGCGGCGCTGCTCAACCAAAGACGCTAATGCGGCCTGTAATGTGGAGCGCGCTCTGTACGTCCCCGTGAAAACGCTGTTGCTAAAGAAATTATAAGATTTCAGAGGGAGTGCATTAATATAAACCGTTCCGAGCTGCACTCTTATACAAACACTACACACACACCTGCTGACCAATCATATTGAAGAATTCAGCCATGCAGTGGTGTAACGGTTAATAATTGTGTATAGACACATGACCAAGAAATTATTTTTCACTTGTTTATGGTGATGGTGATGATGTGTAAGCGATCTCTACAGTACATAGCTTTAGGGACGGTTAGGTGCCTGAGGTTGTGTGTTTAATGACTGAATGTAGATGAAAGACAGAAAGCTAACAGCTGGTATTGGTAGGCCTGTGTGTGTGCGCGTGTGTGTGTGTGTGCGTGCGTGTGTGCGTGTGTGTGTAAATATTTCTATAAAAGGCTTTTATTATGGTAATGAATAATAAACATCATTAGTGTGTATAATGGTGCTGTGTCATTTGCTTTGAGTGCTGAGTGTGTTGCCGTGTGTACAGCGAGTTCAGCGCGAGCGGCTGTGTGTAGATGTGTGTATTGATTCGGTTTCGAGTGTCCCTGTGTGTAGCGCGCGTGCAGCTGCTGCGGTTATTTCTCTACAATAACCTCCTGTCCTGTGCGACTTCTGACGAAACAAACACTGCTGTTTCCCTACTGTGTTCTGGAGTGACTAGGGGCGGGGCTTATTTTATGTTTATATTTAAACCAATATTTCACGCTGTGGAAGAGTTAAAGCTGAGCAATGCTAATCAGCTAGCTGAACATTAGCTCAGATACGCTAGCCAGATAATTCTGTGATGCCATATGATGATGTGCATCTTTGTGTCTCTGTTTCTGCATGTGACTCTGAATGTGTCTAAATGTGTGTCTGTATCAATTTGTGTCTCTGTGTTTTTCAGCGTGTGTCTCACTGTGTGTCTTAATGTGTTTGAGTATGTGTATCTCAGTGCGTCTTAGTTTATGTTTCTGTGTGCTCATCTCAGTGTGTGTGTCCCATTGTGTCAGTGCGTGTGTGTGTCTCATTGTGTCTCAGTGTGTATGTATAAACGTGTGTCTCAGTGTATGTCTACATGTGTGTCTCTCTGTGTGTGTCTAAATGTGCGTCTCCGTGTGTGTCTCCGTGTGCCGGTGCGTGTGTGTATTACATTGTGTCTCAGTGTGGGTGTGTGTGTCTAAATGTGTGTCTCCATGCCTCATTATGTCTAAATGTGTTGGTCAGTGTGTGTGTGTGTGTGTGTGTGTGTGTGTGTGTGTGTGTGTGTGTGTGTGTGTGTGTGTGTGTGTTTAAACCCCTAAGCATCACTGTGCTGGTCTCCTCCCTCAGAGGATCAAACTGAGGATTTGTTTAGCAAAGTGTGTGAAGCGAGCAGCCCAGAACAAATGAAAACGAGTAACACACTATCATTCTCTCTCTCTCTCCTTCCCTCTCTCACACACACAGACACACACACACATATTGTACACGACTTGTCAGAATCTCATCGAACAGCCCTTGTGTTTATGTAACTTTTACTGTATATCATGCTCTATCAAACACTCGAGTGCAGCTTAATGAAGCCATGAGACTCAATCAAAGTGATGAAATCACTGTGTGTGTGGTTGTCTGAGTGTACTCATGGGTGTGTGCGCATATGCCCATTTGTGTGTGCACGTGTGCGGGCGTGTGGCTAGGCGTGTGCACGCGCATGTGAGTGTGTGAGAGAGATGTGTGTGTCACTCGGCCACACTGGTGTTGTTTCTTTAACCCGCAGGTTCTTCCTGGAGCATCATAAAGGCGAACATTAAGAAACGTGAGTAATTAAGAATCGCGGTGAACAACCACACACGCACACACACACACACACTCAGAGTGACTAACAGGAGAGCTAACATTTTGTTGGAAAAACATTAGGCCGCAGGGGAACAGTCAGGTCTTGGAGTTGATGTTTTGGAAGCAGGAAAAATGGGCAAGTTTAAGGCTCTGAGTGACTCTGACCAGAATGTGAGGTCTAGACGGCTGGGTCAGAGCGTCTCTCAGACAGTGGGACAAGTGTGATGGCGCAATTCGTATGCTTCATGGGCAGACGAGTGTTATTTTGAAACTGGAATATTACTGCTGCTGCCCCTAGTGGCTGCATCATGGTATGACATGCTACTGTTTCTTACATTTCTGTTTGGTTAATTAAAGACGTCGGTCATTATTTCAAACCCAGATCAGACTATAAATCTTCTCTGATTGGCTGCTGTGTTAGTGGAGACAGGAAACTTCTCTCTGTCTCTGGGCTACTGGTGTGGTTTAAAGGCGGGGCTAAGTGTAGTGAGTATTAGCACTCAGCTTTGTTTCATGTTCTGTTGACATCATCAGAAGTGCACCAGCCAAACCTGTGTGTGTGTGTGAACATGTTCAAATTACAACAGCTTCCAGTTCAGTGTGTGTGTTTTCAGGGCCATCAATTGTGAAACAAAAGAGCAATGATAAAACACCTCTGTATTTAGTTCTTATCAGACTGTACTCTGACCTGTGTGTGTGTGTGTGTGTGTGTGTGTGTGTGTGTGTGTGTGTGTGTTGCCTGCAGGGGAAATACTTACAGATTCTACTGTATGTGTCTCGTTTTAGGTTTCAACTTCAAGGCTTATGACACACACACACACACACACACACACACACACACACACACACACACACTTAAATGAATGCCAAGATTCCACAGTGTGTTTGCAGGAACTTAACGTGTTAGCCTGAAGACACATAACATATAGGGGAAATATCATACACACACACACACACACACACACAGACACACACACACACACACACACACACACACACACACACACACACTGCAGCAGGATCCACCCAGCTCTATTTCTGTTTCTGAATGAAGACAATTAGTGACGTCAATGCAGACCCACCATACAGGTGTGTGTGTGTGTGTGAACATTAGTTTTTGCTTCATCTCTCGCAAAATAAATAGAATTCCATATTAGAAACAATGAAGACAAGAATAAAGGGGGGGGTGAGAGAAAGAACAGAAGAAAGCATTTGCTGCACTGCTGTTGTAGAGCTGAGACACACACACACACACACACACACATACACTAACCCATACACACATTGACAGACAGGTAGACAGACACACAGACTGAGAGTTCTTTGCATTCCTTACGTTCTTTAGCTATTTCAATGTGTAATAATCACTGTGTTACCTCTTTACCATACACACACACACACACACACACACACACACACACACACTTTCATTCTTTCACTCTCTCTCTCACTCTCCCCCACCCTCCAAGCACTTCTAAACACATCTCATACACACACATAGAGAGACACACATGGGGCAGGTTGGGTGCGAGCTGACTCAGAGGTTGACTCTGCTTCTCAGGAACTGCTCCATCTCTCGATCTCTCTCTCTCTCTCTCTCTCTCTCTCTCTAGTGAAAACATACAACGCTGTCATTAATGACGATGCAACGTGTTTAATGAATGTGGAAAATGAAAGGAAATAGTTTTTTTTGCCACTGTGTTTGTGGTGATTATATAATCACTGCACATTATTTATACACATCAGTCCGTTTAGTAATGAGCTCTGTGTTTGTTTGTGTGTGTAGATGACATGGCGTCCTCAGTACCGCAACTCGAAGTTCCGCCATGTGTTTGGTAAAGCCGCCACCAAGGAGAACTGCTACGATGGCGTGGCCATCACCTGCAGTGTCCATGACAACCATCTGTGCGCCGTCAATCCGCGATTCCTCGCTGTCATCACCGAGTGCGCTGGGGGCGGAGCCTTCCTTGTTATCTCCACCAACTATGTAAGCTATCTTCTGTCTGTCTGTCTGTGTTTAGTTATCTACACTGTATCTGTCTATCAGTTTCTATCTGTACACAGCATCAGTCCACGCCTTCACAAAACCATGGGAAAAAGAAAATGCACACTCTTTCACTTCTGTTTTTCCGCTATCAGGGTGTAGATCACAACTGTGTCGTAATATGTAGTCGTTTTTCCAGTGGGGAAAAAAATAAGTCCACCTTGTAATTTAATCACTTAAAGAACAACCCTTGGTAACACACAGGTGTCTGATGCTGGACTGCGTTTACTGGGACTCCTCCTTGCCGTGTTGTCGACACACACCTGCTGCCTCCAGAACAACAGACTAAATTGGAACGTTCTGCTTCTATAGAGATCACACATCGTGATGATTAAGGAATCTTTCATTATTAACACCTTACTGTTAATTACTTTATTAATGACTGTGGAACTGGGAAGGGTGCACTTATTTTTTCCCCACCTAGTTTCAGAATGATGGTTTACATTTTTAGGAAAAAATGACTACCTATTAAACCTGTAGCATGTTTAGTTTTAGTGTTTTAGAGTATGTTCACTTGTTGAACATGTTAGAGTTTTATATACAGTATATATATAGATATAGATATTTGTTTTTTTCTGGAATTGTCCTTGATTTCTTCTCTAATTTAGTTGTGTCCAATTCCTCCCCGTCACTAGGGGGCTCCCACATTAAGGCTACTACTGTCACTCACTAGGGAGGGCCACGTGTTTCCTCTGAGCCACTCAAAACGATAATTTGTCCCATCTGAAACGGTAACATTCTTTGCCATCTCTCAGCCGACTGCTCGCTCACACACCGTTGGGGGCGGCGTAACACAATCGCAGGACAGCACTGTCCGCTCCTTCCGCTTGCGTGAGCTCACAGACGCCCCTGATTGGCTGTAGAGCCGTAATTAATGTGGGAGCACCAAGTACCTCTCATCCCTCCCCACTGAGAGAGCTCGGCCTCCGCATCACATAGGAAACGAACTCGCGATCTCCGGATGATGGAGCGAGCACTCAAGGTCCCAACTTAGTGGTCGTGGGATTTGAACCTAGGACCATAGCAACCTAGCAGTCCATACCTTAATCACTGCAAATCATTCACAGTGTTAAGAGAACTCAAGGGATTGGGATTAAACAGCTGCGTAGCCTTAAGAAAACCACTTATTCATCAGCCTCAAATTGTGAAAATGTGAACGAGACATCACTTTCACACATGGCTTGGCCACCACACCTTGACCGCATTGAGAATCTTTGGGATGTGCTGGAGAAGGCTTTACGCAGCGCTCCGACTCCCATCATCAGTTAAAGATCTTGGAGAGAAATTAATGCGACTCTGGATGGAAATAAATGCTATGACATTACATAAGCTTATCAAAATGATGCCACGGCCGTAATCAAAGCCAAAGGCGGACCAACAATATATTAGTGTGCAACTTTTTTTTTCTTTTGGCAGTGTATGAAGTTTTTTTTCTCATGAATGTAAATGTCTCTCAGTCACAGTGCAGAGAGAGAGAGAGCAAAAGTGTAGTTAAGACAAGTATGTCATCAGGCCTGAAGCTCTGTAGCCATGATTATGCCACTCAAACACATACACACCCATTGTGAATGGCGTATAGATTCTTGGCTTGGGAGGTTTGATGACATAATTTTATCCAGAATCCCATGCAGGACTAGACACGAAGAGGCTTGGGAGAAATGTCTCTCACGTCACAACCAAGATCTGTCTTTCTGTCTGACTGTCTGTCTTTTTTCTGTCTCTTTGTCTGTCTCTCTGCCTGTCTGTTTTTTTTTTTGTCTTATTTCTGTCTGTCTGTCTCTTTCTGTTTGTTTGCTGTTATTTCTGTCTGTCTGTCTTTCCTTCATTGTGTGTGTGCGTGTGCGTGTGCGCGTGTGCGTGTGTGTGCATGTGTGTGTGTGGTGATTTGTACATGTTTGAACAACGCACAGTTGCTCAATATCACACGCAGTTTATCAGCTCCTCTGATCACTGGACATGTCCCAGACAAACACACACACACTATCTTTTTGTGCTCACCTTCCCCTTCATACACTGCACATGCAGTTACAGGTCAGCATTGTTCTAGCAGGTCGGTGTGAACACACATGAACACACATACCTTGTGAAGTGCTTTATGGGATATCCTTACAAAAGTATTCAACCCCTGATTGTTTGAAGCTTTGCATCATTTCAGTTACAGAACATGCCTACAACTTGAAAGATGTGATTTCTTTTTAATTGTGAAGCAAACAACAAATAGAACAAAATAACAGGAAACTTCAGCGTGCACTGAAGTATCACTATACTAGCGTAAAACTATAAAACACTGTAGAGCCACTTTTGCGGCAATTACAGCTTCAAGTCACTTTGGATAAGTCTCTATGAGCTTGCCATTGAGATTTTTGCCCATTTCTCAAGGCAAAACTGCTCCAGCTCCATTTACTCCGTTACATTTACTTAAGTAACTTTTTTTTAATTACTTATGAGTAGTTTTACCGCACCATACTTTTTACCTTGAGTAGATTTGTGAAGAAGAAACGCTACTCTTACTCCGCTACATTCGGCTCCACTCGACTCGTTACTTTTCTAACCATTTATTCAACACTTTAGATATTCTTTGTGTTTGCCAGAGAAATGCAGCTGGTGGATCTACCATGTGACTGTGTTTCACCAATCAGATATAGCAACAATAATCACATGACTCCGTTTGACCAATCAGCCGCAATAACAATAACCGCATGGAGTCACATGACCACACAGAAGGGGGAAGGGGGGGAGAGGGGTGTCTTCAGCAGTGACAGACAGTGAAGCAAACATGTAGCGGGTAGTTTAGCTGTTTTATTTATAATGTTGTAATTTTAACATATATAATTAGAAAATAAACAAGAGGCAAAAATATATATATAATTTTCTGACATTTGTTCAGCTGGACACAGTTTATGGTGAAGTGAGACTTTTGTACACATGTTCTAATGTTATTTAATATCTGCTGAGTCATTTGGAGGGAAACTGAATATACAGTATATCTTACTCAGGAAATAGTTACACTGTTCACACGTACAGTAGGGATTTATTTTAAAAGCTTTATGATGTGAAAAAAGTGAGATTAGGAAATCTGTGCTTCTTATTCCTTAATTTGCTATTTTGTAAAGATATTTAGTTTTATTCATTTATTTTATTACATTTATTTCATTAATTTTATTATTTGGAATTGTTGCTATTTGTACATTATTTTACAATTTGGCTGACTGCTTACATAATTTCTAAAAAAAATAAATCGGACATTATGACGAAACAGTTACTCAGTACATGAGTCGTCTTTTCACCGAATACTTTTTACTCTTACTTGAGTAATATTATTTTGAAGTACAGATACTCTTACTTGAGTACATTTTTTGGCTACTCTGCCCACCTCAGTCCAGCTCCTTCATGTGGAATGGTTTCCGCTTGTATCCCTATATTTAGCACCATCCATCTTTCCCTTCAATTCAACTTGGATCAGTTTTCCAGTTGCTGCTGCTGAAAAACATCCCCACAGCATGATGCTGCCACCACCATGTTTCACTGAGTGGATGGTGTTCTTGGGGTGATGGGATGTGTTGTATTTGCACCAGACATGGCATTTTCTTTGGTGGCTGAAAAGTTCAATTTTAGTCTCACCTGACCAGAGCAGAGGTCAGTTCCTCCATACATTTAAGGAGGCACCCACATGTCTTTTGGCAAACTCAGAACGTACCTCCTTAAGTTTTTGTTACATATTTTTTCTGGCCACTCTTCCATAAAGCCCAGCTCTGGAGTGTACGGCTTATTGTCATCCCATGTACAGATACACCAGCCTTTGCTGTGTGTGACTTCTCAACAACTTTGTGCGTGACTTGTTTGGAGCGCTCCTTGGTCTTCATGGTGTGATGCCTCTTGCTTAGTGGTGCGGCAGCCTCTGGAGCCTTTTAGAAAAGGTGTGTTTATATTGACCGATCATGTGACACTTAGATTGCACACAGGTGGACTTCATTTCACTAATTATGTAACTTGTGAAGGTAATTGGTTGCACTAGAACTTTTGAGGGGATTCATAGCAAAGGGGGTGAATACTGATGCACATGCCAATTAAAAAAATAAAATAAAAAAAAAAGATATATATGTGTTTTTTTTTCTCACTTCATTTCACCAACTTACACTATTTTGTGCAGATCCATCACATGAAATTCAGAGTGAAAAACATTTACCGGTTATAATGTAACAAAACATGAAACATGCCAAGGGGGGTGAATACTTTTGCAAGGCGCCATAGTGGACGTTCTCCACGGTGGTTTGCAGACAGAGTGGTAATAATTTGAATAACAAAAATGAAATCAGATCTTTAGAAAGGTTTCACACATAATGTGTGTGTGTGCGTGTGTGTGTGTGTTAGACAGGGAAGGTGGACCCCCTTCACCCAAGGATATCTGGTCACAAAGGAAACGTTCTGGACATCAAGTGGAATCCGTTCAACGATTTCTGCATAGCATCTTGTTCAGAGGACTTGACGGTCAGCTCATACACACACACACACACACACACACACACACACACACACACACACACACACACACACACACACACACACACCAGTGCTCTCTGTTACTCCCATTTAAACATTTATTTTTTCTAATGTCTATGAGAGCTTGTGTACCACAGGAGGAGAGGAAACCAGGGTTACATGCTGTCTGTGTGTGTGTGTGTACACAGGTGAAAGTGTGGGAAATTCCTAAACATGGTGTGTTAAAGAACATGACCATTCCATGGAAGGATCTTCATGGGCACTCGCGCCGAGTCGGACTCATCGAGTGGCATCCGACCGCCAGTAACATCCTGCTCAGTACAGGCTACGACTACCAGGTACACACACATGAACTTGAACTTTTCCACATTTTGTCACGCCAAAACCCCAAACTGAAATGTTTTTTTGATAAATGTTTTATAAATAAGCATCTGAAAATTTGTATTCAGCTCCCTGCAGAGTCAATACTTAACTTACTTGTAACTTTCACTGCAGTAACAGCTGCACATCTTTTGTGGTATGTCTCAAGTTCAAGTTGAAGTAGGCTTTTATTTTATATATTTCAACCATATACAGTTTAGTACATCAGGAAACAAAACAGCGTTGCTCCAGGACCAAGGTGTTACATACAACATAAATTAACAATGTAAACTAACAAAACTAACTAGCTAACTAAGAAACCTAATTAGCTGACTAGCTGAGACAAGACAGATTGACATTTTTCAATTAACAGAAAACTATCTAAGTTCTATACAAATGTGCGAACAACAGCGACAAAGTGACAACATGGCAAATTTTAATACTTCGTGGTGATGAGGTAATGAGTTGAGGTAGTGGGAGCAGAAACGGTAAACAGTGAACATTCCTTGTAAGTAGCAGCGAAGATGGAGAGTAGTTTTGTGCAAATAACAAGCAAAGCTCTATCAGCGTTGCACATTTAGAGAGTGAGATTTTTGCACATTCTAGCTAGAAAACAGCTCAAGCACAGTCAGATGAAATGGAGAGCGTCTATGAATAGCAATTTTCGTGTCTTGCCACGGATTGTCAACTGGGTTTAGGTCTGGACTTTGGGCCATTCTGATTCCACCAATAGCACAAACATGCTTACGTTTGTGTGTGTGTGTGTGTGTGTGTGTGTGTGTGTGTGTGTGTGTGTGTGTGTGTGTGTGTGT
>QMIH01000826.1:87019-121795 GCA_003987875.1 Clarias batrachus | reverse complement strand
ATATATATATTTTCATAATATATTTTAACTCAGTTCTTACAGTGACTTTTTAAAATAATTTATATAATGCAACAACAATAGTTGTTAAGCGTACAATGATGTTCATGGGGATTGCTAATAACAGTACTGTAAATATTTATTATTTTTCATTTGAATCTACAGGAATTTCCCTCCTCTTCATCCTCCTCTGTATCACGTGATTATTTCAAACCATAGAATTCATTCTGTTAGCTGACAACATGTCGGACAATACCTACTAAAATCAGTGCTGGGATAAGAGCCAGTCGAATATACAAACGAGTCATTTAACACTTGTATCGCTTACAAATCTGTTACTGGCATACAAACTAAAGAAAACGCCACATTTTTAAACAAGAAGCATGCTCTAGTGGTTCAATGGCATTACCACTTGTACCATAATGTACTTTGCATTTTGTGCATAAAGAATTTGGATAAAATAGTGATCTGTTGATAATATGAATTATAATGCTATTCCGAAACCTCAATGTGGTGAAAACTTGTTTTCGTTTTTTAAAATTGTCATTCTGTGAAATTTCTTTGCTACTAGTGCATCTTGTTTATTGCTTTTACCATCTCATGGACAATGTATTTGCACTCTCGATTCAGCTCTGTGTACTGGTCAGCGGTACGTTGCCACAGTGCATTGTGTCGTGTCATGTTTGTTACTGTTTGGACATTTACACAAGCGCACTCGTTGTTGTCTTTTGGTATAGTTCTTAGCTTTTTGTTCATTTATGTTATATGTGTCATCTGGGTCCTGGAGGAACATTGTTTCCTTTCACCATGCACTGTACATGGCTAAAATGTCAATAAAAGCCTACTTATAAATAACTGAAATTGTATTTATTTCATAATTTTAAAAAACTAATAACTACATGTGACAAATCTCACACTATTTCATACACACTCACTCATTCTCTCTCTCTCTCTCTTACACATACTAAGGGTGTGAATGGTAAATGCAGTGTTGCCCTTTCAGAAGCAGCATTAGAGAATACACACACACACACACACACACAACAGAAAACGCGTTGCTTTAAAGGTTTCTACAAGCTGTGCGTATTTTTATTTTATTTTATTTAAAAGGTAAATTTCGACATTATAATCGTGTGTGATAGTTTGCCGCGTAGTAGACAGGCAGAAACATGGAGAAAGAGTGAGAGTGTGAAATGAGTAAAGATGGAGAGTCGCGTTCTTCCTCCACAGAGACAATATGGCGAAACTCAGCTCTCCTACAGTACCGACATTGAAAATCATCTACAAGGGGGTTTTCACTAAAATTACATGTTTCGCTAAAATTTACAACCGCAGAAATATATATATATATATATATATTTAAATTTTATCTTTTTTTAATTATGGTTTCGTGCTTTTATACTTTTAGCCAAGAAGCTAATTTCCGCCGGATTTTCCCCCCGAGTAAGTAAATGTGTGCGGACTGGGGTTAGCCGAACACCTCCGTGTCACTTCCGTCGTCATTGTTATTATGATTATGGCTAGAAAAGGAGCAAATTCCGAATCAACTCGAACGAAATCGCGTCAAGTTGTTTTAAGTTAAACATAAAATAATATTTTATTGCTTTAAAATATATTTAAAAAAAAAAACAAGTTTAAATCGATGGGATGTGTCTGTGACTAGTTTAGCGCCAGGAGGAGTAATGGCGGGAAAGCTAGCTAGACGCTAATCTCTAGAGAATAAAACATATTTTTATAAAATAAAAAAAGAAAGAAAACGAGACGAACTGGATACGACTCTTTATTCACCTATTTCTGACTTTTTAATCGGCTAATTTGGAGGAAAAGTTATGTATATGCATTTTTAATGAAATTGTAAATGTTCAAGCTGCCCCTTTAAATCCAGAAGCAGCAGCAGGGCAGGAGCTGATAGTTGCCTAGTTTCACTCGTTTGCGTTATTACACTCGGCGGACGTTTACACACACACATGTGGTGTAAGTGTGCCCAAAATTTTGGATTGAAACCACTCACGCTGAGGTGATGCCGATTTACAGACTCTGTAGAGTTGTTTTCGGGGCGGTTACAGATAAATGGCGCCCTGTTTTTGGCAGGAAGATTAGCAATAGTGCTAACGAGAGGCAACATGGCCGCCATATCGTTACCGTGAATTCGCGTTGAACCAGTTCAATCCGACACACACTCGCTCACTCACGCTCGTACACACACCATCACACTCACTTGGCGAAAAAAAAAGTTATTAAATATCGACATAGGTGACCTGATTATAAATTATATAAAGCTGAAATCTCGAGTATGGGAATGCGTCGATAGTGATAGTGCGCAATAATAAAATGACCGAGTTATTATTTTAGTTCAAGTGGCGTTTAGAACCAAACAATAATTATTATGGTACAGTAATTATAATCTTATGATAGTGTGAGTAAATATCGTACAGCGAGTAATGTTCTGTAAAAGCAACGCAAAGCCATGTGGGTTTCCTAATGCACACACCAAGCTCAGTGTTTTAAACAGGCACAAAACTAAAAGAGAGCAAACCATACAAACTAAGAAAGCACTCGCACAAAACATATGCAAAGAAAATATACTCAAGCACGAACAACATCTGGAGTTCAGAGAAGAAAGACTTGTGAAAGTGAAAAACACTCACATCCGACGGTGTCCTGTTTCTGAGCTCCAAATGGATCCTCTTTTTCATGTCCATGTCGCCACGCTGGTTTTCAAAAGACTATATTTTCACTTTCTGTCCGTTCTAGGTTTTCACAGGAACCCAAAGGCAAGAGAGCAATGCCTTAAAGGAAGAGAGAAATACAGGACTGAGTATAAACCAGCTAAATCCCCCCCAAAAAACACCACGCCAACTTCAACTCCGACACACACATTCACAGCAGAGAGCATGCAGCGCTGAAAAAACATTCCAAGGAGCGCAACAGTGGCGACTTGTGGCCGAACTACGGAACTGCAGCGGCGCCAAACCGCTTCAGCACTCTGTTATGTAAAGAGTGTGTGTATATACTGCGCTTTATACAGGGTGTTATGTGCGGTAGCAGTGTGTTCAGGTGCAAAAGAAAAAATCACGTTATAAAGTCCTCACTCATGCTAGACCGAAACATGAATGATATGAAATGACTGTACTGATACCGTACTGTACTGGTACATAGATACCGACGTGCTACCAGTGCCTGCGAGTGGAGTGTGCGGTCACGTCACTGCCGCTCCTCACGCCGCTCCAGATATATTATTACCTCACAGTATGACATAAAAAGTGATGACGACGCTGTGTACTGTTACATTTGATGACACTGCTTACAGTTGCACGGTGAGGGATGCCGGCTACACCGGGCACCGGCCAATGGCGGAAAGCAAAACCGAATTTCTATTTAGTATTATATTATACAGAAAGATCTGGAACAAATAAGAGACTACTGCAGCATAATTAGTTTCTTGTGTTTTTCTTTCTTGCATGTATTGGTGTATTCGTGAATTTTTTTTGTGAATCCTGGCAATATTTCTCTTAAATTCAAAATATAACTATTGTTATTTAGTGTGTATATTTAAAGGAAATGACCCAAGATCAAGCAGTATTTGCAGAGCTTTAATAACTCAAATAAAACAAAATGCATGTAATTTGCAAACAAATTGTATTCATGCTTTGGCTAAATAACATTAAGAAATCAGTATTTGGTGGATTAACCCCGATTTGCAATTACAGCTTTTGGCATGCTCTCCACCAGTTTTTCACATTGCTGTTGGGTAACTTTATACCATTCTTTTTTGCAAAAAAGCAAACAGCTCAGCTTTGTTTGATGGTTTGTGACCATCCATCTTCCTCTTGAGGACATTCCAGAAGTTTTCTGGAAATTGCAGTGGTCTCTTATTTTTTTTTAGCTCCAATACCAGTGGTCTCTTATTTTTTTTTAGCTCCAATACAACAATAAATTAAACAGTTTTGCTATTAAATTTCGTACATTGTTATAACAAGATCTAAAAATATATATATTCCTTAAACATCTATATTAATAATTAATACAACCATTCTAATGCATGTTACATCAAAGATTTTTACTTTTAGAAAATGGTTCCTAAAGCATTTGTCATACGTCTGGTAGCTCAGAATGATGCACTAAAGAAAAAAAAGGGGGGGGGGGGGTCAGGTGTACGTCAGTGGTTAAGGCATTGGACTATGGTTCAGATTGTCCCAGGTTCAAATCGCACAACCACAAAGCTGTCCCTGTTGAACCCTTGAGCCTCAACTGCTCAGATATATGGAGGGATAAAAATGCAAGTCGCTCTGAATAAGAGCATCTGCCAAATATATGCATCATGCATAAACATATTATATTAAAATTCTCAAAAATAAAGTGTTGTGTAGAAACATATTAACCAAGCAAAAGAAAATCAATATTAAAGGGATGAAGTACTGTGTATTGTAACATTGTATTCATTGGCAAATTATAAATATAAAACTGGAATTCTTTTTGACTGTTTGTCCGGCCGGTTTAGGCATTCTTCAACTAATGTAACAGCAGGTAAACCTCTAGTAAGGAATAAACTGTACACACAAAAGTGAAGGATGAAATAAAAAATATTGCGCACACAGAATGTGTATAAGGAGACAAGATACGTAAATGTTGAATTTGGGTACACTTTTGCAAAAAGCATTTATCTTCCATTCTAATTATTTTTTAGCTTTAATTAAATTTGTTTATTTTGATACACTGTATATAAGGTGGCTGCCTGGTGGTGTAGTGGTTAGCACTGTTGCCCTGCACCTCCAGGATCTGGGTTCAATTCCCGGCCAGGTTCGATTCCCATCTCTGTGTGCATGGAGTCGGCATGTTCTCCCCATGCTGGGTGGGGTTCTTCACACAGTCCAACGACATGTAGGGTAGGTTAATTGACATTCCCAAATTGGCCGTAGTGTGTGAATGAGTGTGTGTATGTGTGTATGCCCTGCGATGGATTGGCACCCTTTCGAGGGTGTACATTGCCTTGTGGCCTAAGCCTCTTGGGATAAGCTCCAGGCCCCCCGTGACCCTGTATACAGGATTAAGCGATATAGATTGTGAGTGATGAACGTATATATGGTGTGTAAATTAAAAGTAAAATCAGATGCGCTACTATACATAGAGTAGAGATTACTCGCGGTGCTGCCTGCCTGCAAGCAGATTGTGACGCCTGCATGCTATCATTACCTGTGTTGTCAACTTGCTACCGCTCCTCAGGCTGCTCCAATGGTTTGCAAGCCAGTACTTCTGCCTGGTATGTGCGCTGTCGCTGTAGATGCTTCGCAGTCTGATCTGGGGTTTCATTAACTATGAGCTCGGCTTGACATACCCGTTTCCGTCGTAGACGACACTGTCTACTGTCACAATCGGTGAAGAATGCCTGTCACACAGTCACAGTATGAAGTTGATGATGACGCTGCCTGCTGATACATTTAGTAAGGAATGCTTGTGACATGTCTATGATGGAATGCTTTTTACAGAAATACCTGTGCAAACACCAAACAAACATAATTTCTGTTTATCTATATAAATGTAAAATATATTGCAGTCAGCCACTAGAGGGCGACTAATATTGATCATCTCACTTCTTCACTTGTGTCCTGCTGTCAGATTGTTCACGTGTGTGTTTGTGTGACTTCTGGTAGTGGTAGTTCAATCAACCGCTCACGTTTAGTAACAACAGCAAAACATGTCATTAAGATTCTTTTATTTTATAATTATTAAGAAAAATCTGAATAATATATAATTATAACAAGGTAATTATATGAGCTTATATATTAAGTACTTATTTTTTGCATAAAGAAATAGGATATATTATAGATATTCAAATAATGTTGTTTTAATTCTTAATTTAAAATAAAATAAAATTTATTGATAAAAAAATTTATTCTCAGATTGTTTTTTATGCAGTTACATTTACAATGTGCTGTGTACTCTCTTGGTGTTTTTCCTTCAGATGTCAATGAGTATGCGCATTTGTGTGTGTGTGTGTGTGTGTGTGTGTGTGTGTGTGTGTGGTGTTTTTTTTTTATTTGTTTTTTTTTATCTGAAATAAACAGTAATTAATGTCATAACTGCAGTTTGTTTAGACTTTGATTATGAAGTTTAGAGACAGGTCGGTCCAGCACGTAATGTGGACGTTCAGTGGCTGTAATGTGCAGCGTAAAGATTGAGACACGCCCAGAGACGGAGGACAGGAGATAAGAGGCAGACTGAAACAAAGACAGAGAGAGAGAGAGAGAAACCACACCCTGTCCACTGCACTTTAAATAAAGGGTTCCTGGCTTAATATTAAAATGCTGAAGTTTTCACTAAGTGCTCGCCTTTTGTTGTAACACACATTATTTTTGGGTGTTGTGACTTTTCTCATTACAATTAAAGGCCTTTTTAGGTACAGCTTAACGTCAGTAACCGCTGAAGCCCAGCAGGTGAACCCCAACGCCAGCTGAGGGAGGAACCAAGTTGAAGCTTGGGGGAGAACCTGTTCCTCTGTCCAGCACTGGAAACCGGAGTCAGACACTTCAGGAAAACCAGTGAATATAGAATTAAATTTGTTTATTAAATAATACATGATTAACACCTAAATTTACACGATACACAATTAACATGAAACTCCTTTAGTGACTTTTTTTGTCCAGGGATAAAACGAGCAGATCACAGAACAGTATCAAGACGTTACAGAAGGCCCAGGGCTCGAGCAGCTTGTGGTGTTTAAATGCTGTTAAACTATAATGAAATTGAACTATAATTTTGTTAACATTAGAAAGGAGGATTTCCTGATTCATAGCTGTGTTCAATGAAAATCAGACATTTCTGTGGAATTGTCAAGTCTAGGTTTTAAGACGGCTTTATTCCTATCTGAAACTAACAATGGCCCTAATAACAGCAAAACATGTTAGTGCATACATTTTAACATAAAACTACGGGGGTGTATTTACTTCTTCCTGGTCTGTGTGTATGGCATACTATTTTAAATAATGGAACCAACTGTGAATTGTGCAAGTGATGTCTTTTTAATTAGGTTTTTAAGTAAATCTTTAAAAGCCAATCAGTAATCTAGCTGTGTATCTCTGAGTTGTGTGAGTGTGTGAGCATTTTGTGCCCTGCAATGGACTAGCAATCTGTCCAGGCTGTACCCAGGATGGACCCTGATTAGCATAAGCGCTATAGAGAATAAGTGAGAGTGAGAGTGAGTGAGTATATAAATATGGTACCCTTAATAGTCCCATAAAATCCCTTTATTTCTCAGTCTGCTAAGATAGCTGTATTAGGTGATCAATGAGTAAATGATTAACAGCTTGAAGAAGTCTGGGCTTGTAGACCTGGGAACAGAAGCAGCATCAGGAAGTGCTCAGACTTGAGACATTAAGAGCTTATAGAGCCTGTAGATAAGAAAGTTGGAGTATGGATGATTAGATCTCAGGATGCGAGATAAGTGTATTATAACATGTGGAAATGTTGACCTGAGAACCTTTAGAAGAAGGAAGCATGTTTTTTAGGGCTTCAGCACCCTGGGATTTATACCTCTTTAAAAGAGATTTATTTATCTCAGGTCACACCAGAGCACTGCTGATTCCTGGACTATGATTGTTCAGAAAGTGATTGTTCAGCTCTGACAGCAGCACACGTTTATATTAATGTTCTCTTTCTGATGCTTTATGGTTTCTATAGTAGCTCATGACCAACTCATATGTGTACACAGTAATACATTTTATTTCACATTAATGAACTTGAAGCATTTCCCTGCATCAGTGCACCTTTCAAAAGAGACAAGAGATTACTCAGTGAATGGAGGGAAAGGGGCGGAGCATCCAGAAGCAGTTGTCATTGGAGAGTTCATATGTAGCATTCATATACCAGGCTGTTTTTATTAAACAACAAACCAGATTGTTCTTTAAATTGTAATTTTGAGTTGTAACTCGTAGCACCGTACTCTGTGCTGTTAAAACACATGGCTCTGAAGCCAGATGTGTACACGCTGGCAGGGCCGGGGGTATGATTCTATCAGGTATAAGTATTGTTAATAATACCACATAGTACATAAGTACCCCTCCAGCTCCTGTCTCTTTTACCAAAACTGTTAAATAAACAAATATGAACATTAATTTTTTTACTCACACACACACTCACTCACACACACACACACACACACACACACCATTTCATTACCATCTATGCCAACAGCATGACCCGCTTTTTTTCTGAATTCCTTGCCAAGTTCTCCTCCTTTGCAAATAAGATAAGAGCGGCGTTGCACGAACTCTCCCAGCTTAGCGTTAATGTTTAGCCTGATAACTCGTCTCGCAGGGGGCAGGAGCCACAGTGCTTTTCTTCACCCGCCCGTCTTCCACTTGCACTTTATGTGTTTGATCTGGTGACAAAATGGAGGAGACACTCGAGGAGAAAGTCCCCATTGAAATGAAAGTCCCTGAGGATGATCAAGGTACGAGTTTGAGTTTAGAGATTAACTTCTTCTTCTTCTTTTGTGTAAACATAAACTCAGTGTCAGAGTGGAGGAGCTTGACGGGGGTTTTAGTTTAATTAGCCACAGCAAATTACCATGTTGTTGTCATTGCTGTTTGAGGTTGTGTTAGAGTTCATGGTGTTCGTGTTTGTTAAGACGCAATAACTTTGGTTATTTCTTTAACAGAATCATCTCTAAACACACTTTTACACATATAAAAACACACATTTTAAATATTACTGATATTATTATAAGCTTTGTAGCCTTCACTGACAGACATGCTTAACGAGCGCTACCCATCACAACAAACAACATAATGCACTTATTAAAACATCAGCCATTTTTAAGCTATGTCCTAAATGCTAAAACACACAGACTTGATTGATAACCTCATCCTTTTTCAGGCTTTATATTGAATTAGAATCACGATAGAAGGGTATTTTTATGCTAACTGTCAATTAGCTAATTACCGATCATTCTAGAGACATTTTCTTTGCTAACTTTTACATTCATTCGAATATTCTACCTGCTGTGAATCTGTTAGCATGATCGATTTGCCAACCAAAGGAATGTGGGATATATTTCCAGGAGGGACCGGTCGGCGGCTACGGGATCGGGATCTGCTGAGAAAGAGGAAAGCCGAAGCAGAAGAGCGAGCAACTAACCAGTGGGTTTATGGGTAAATTTTTGCCTGTGAAGGGTACTGTGGGTCCATTAGCATTGCAGAACCATTGTACACTTCACACACATTTACAGCAATTCTTTTTTTTTCTTATCTGATCATTTAAAGTCTCATGTTTAGCACAAAACTGTGCAGGAGGTCGGGTTGGAAATTCTGGAAATTGCTGTGACAGGAACCTAGAAAATTAGGATGTGTAACTTGGGATACTTAGGATGAAGAAAATGCGTATGTTTTTACATAAAACTGCAGCAGTTCTGAATGGTTGAGATAAGTGTAGTGTACTCTGATTGGCCTGGAACAGTACAATAAGTTCAACTTGGCAGAGAACAGTGCAGTTTGTTTTAAATTGGGTTAGAGAAGTATGGTCTGTTTTGATAGGCCCTGAGCACTACAGTCTGTTCTGCCTGGTGGGAGACATTGTATTTGTTTTCTGATTGGCTCAGCACAGTGTGCTCTTTTTTGCTGAGGGCTGTCCATTGTGTTCTGATTAGTGAAGAGCATTACAGTGTGTTCTGATTGGATGAGAGCAGTATAATGTATTTTGATTGGCTGAGAGCAGTATGGTGAGTTACAAGTGGCCAAGAGCACAACAGTGTGTTCTGATTGGTGGCGAGCACTATGGTGTGCTCTTCCTGACTAAGAGCAATATGATGTGTTATAATAGGCTGAAAGTGGTGCAGTGTGTTTAGATTGGCAGTATGGTGTTTTTACTCACCTTAGAAAATGAGTACTGCAATGATGTCTGATAACTTACAAAATAAAATATTTCCCAGTTGCACCCAAAATAAAATATTTCCCAGTTGCACCCATTTTCCAGCTGTAAATGTTTTATACTGCATGATGCACACAGCATGAAGACTTCTTCAACTGAAAAACCAACAAATTCTCTGTTTTGAAACCCTGCAGAGCTCAGAGCAGTAAACGAGCAAAGAGGGAGACAAACAATGTTCCGAAAAAGAAAGGCAGACCAAGAAAGAACGTCCCTGTGACAGAACAGCCTGAAATGACAGAAGGTCAAGATGCAGGTGAAATCCAGACCCCCAGCCAAGCAGAGGAAGTGGTTACCGCCGTGGTTACTCCACATTATGCTCCTGTTTCTACCCAACTGTCAGCAGCTCCTGATCTGGATGTCCCAGAGATTCCTGCTGCAGTTTCTGCCCCTATCCCTCTTCCTGCTCCTGTCAGGACTCCAGAGGTAAAGCCCAGCAGTGAAGCCCTTTTTCAAGAGGTTCTGATCGAAGATCTCGGCCCTGATGAGGAAGAGGACAAAGATCTCCCTCAAGATAAACTTGTAATCGATCAAGGTAGTAGCCCTTAAAGCCCAGAGCATTTTAGCCATTATTTGTCTTGCTGTTTTTTTTTTACATAACACATATATATGGCTCAGGATTATGACCAAGTAATAATAATAATATGCTCATTTTCATTCCACCTCACATATCTGAAAACCCAAATACACAGTTTGATGTCTGAAGCCTCTGTGTTAACACACCGGCAAGATTTCCATATAAGCAGATATATCTTTATTTAATCGTCATTGACCTATGCCATGTTACCAGCACATATCTGTGCCGCTTGAGTTTTAAGGATTTTAAACAGCACCTTATTAAACTACTACAGTTGAGATTTAGATAATTACAAATATTGAAGCCCGGTTTATGGGATGTATTGTAACCCCTCAGGAGTTAGCTCTGTGGTTGGACTGAAGATCTTTTGTGTGAAGAAATGTAGTACATTTAGCAATCAACAATTGTTTTAGAGTTTATTGATCCTGACAAATTTTAATGATATCAATAACATACAGGTTGTCTCTTTGCAGGTGATGCTGAGGAACCATCAGCCATTGAGCTCACTGAACAGAACAAAGCCTTCTCAGATACAGTGTTAGCGTCGCCTCAGCTCGACCCCCTTCCTGGAAACCTTATCTAATCAAATCCATTCATATTGCCTTATCTTGATCACTTTGTATTTCACTGGTTAACTTTTACTTTTGTTAAGTTTCTAACGTGTGTATGAGAAATAAGCCTAATAAAATGAACCAGTAGCTCATCAAACGGGTCTCGGCCTTACGAGTAATTTTAATTAGGAAATGTATATTTATTAACATGCCTATTGCATTCTGATGTTGTTTTCTTAAGCCTGAAGATATTTTTTGCAAAATTAATAATTTTAAATAAAAAGAGAAACAGTGAATTTGTACGAATGCTGCTCTGAGTTTTTATTTAATAGTAAAATATGGCCAGACAGTTGTGTAAAAAAATATAGAAATATGGACTTAAAAACATAATAGACTTAAAGAAATGCGGTGTTAATATACAATATTTTTGTGGTTTGTAACATGCTAAATGATTAATTAAGCAAACTAAAACAGTTATTAAAAAAACAAAACGCTAACTATTGGCTTTAAAATATTTAAATCCCGCCTCCTGCGCTCTGATAGGGTAGTTACATCAAACGTATCCAATCAGTGGACAGTATTTAAATATAAGCTAGATGGCGGGAATGATATGTAAACGGATGGACAACCAAATAGTAGCGCTTCGCTCTCAGGTTTCAAACAACCATTTAGTTTTTATTTATCTTAACAATAAGTACGTTTACGATATAATTCGTTGATTAGCGTTAGTCTGATTAGCGTTAGTCTGTTGTTCTTTAAAAAAACCCGCCTTCTCACGTTGTGATTAGATATTCGAATTAAAATCGCCCAATGAGAAGTCGGAGATCGATTACGTACTAACCGAAGTGTGTTAAGGCGGGAATGTATTAGCCAATCATAGTTCAACAACTTCGGGCAACAAACCAATCCCCACGCACGAGGCGGGATAGTTTCTATCCAATCATGGAGCAGAAGGGCGGGGCTTTGTTACAATGCGGAAATGAATCAACAACACGCTTTCTGAAGGGAAATCTAAGGCATATCCAGATGTAGTGTTGATCTGAGGTTAAATTTAGGTTTTATACGATTTTAGACCCCTGGATTCTTTGTCTTAAATTGTATAAATAAATAAATACATAAAATCTGTTATAAAAAATGTCGGCTGGCACGTGCAGCTGTTCCGAACATGTGCAGTGGCTCAAACAGCAAGTTTCAGTCATGAGGAAAGAGCTGAAGAACCTCAGGTAGGTGTCTTTAGCATAATGTATAAGCTGCACCCACTGCACAGGTGACTGTAGTTTTCGTGAGGCGTACACAAAAATATTGGCGCCCCTCATAAGGAATATCACTACGGATATACACCCTGATCAGCAATAACATTATGACCATCTGCCTAATCTTGAGTAGGTCCCCTCTTCTGCAACCAAAACATTGAAGCACTGTGTGTATATTCTGACACATTTCTATCACAACTATTTTTTCATCGATCTGATCTACACTAGCTCTTCTATTGGTTCAGATTACACGGGTCAGCCTTTACTTCCCTTGCATTAGTGAGCCCTGATCATCCATGACCCTGTCACCAATTCACTGGTTTGCCTTCCTTGGAATTTTTTTATAGGTCCTGACCACTCCAACCTGGGAATATCCCACAAGAGCTGCAGGTTTGGAGTTGCTATGTCCCAGTCCACTAGCCATCAATATTTGACCTTGCCCATTTGTTTCTGCTTCCAACACGGCAACTTCTGGGACAAAAGGTTCACTTGCTGCCTATTACATCCCACCCCCTTCCAGTCGCCACTGTAATGAGATATTGTGACTATAACTACTGTGAGAAAGGCCAAATTGTGATTGTTAGTCAAGTGGGTTACAACAGCTGCATCTCTTGTGGGATGTTCCTGCTTTGCAGTGGTCAGAACCTACCAAAAGTCTGGTTCCTCTCAAGGTAGCCAAGGCTCATTGATGCGCATGGGGAGTGAAGGCTGGCCCGGGTATTCCGATCCAATAGAAGTGCTTCCATAGCTCAATTTAAGAAAATGGTGAGGGCTGTTTCTAAGCATTTCACTGCATATCGTACTGTGTATGACTGTGTATGTGACATACAATTTTAATTTGAATTTAGAAAGGTGTCAGAAAACACAGTGCGTTACTGTTTAGGTTGCAGAAGTGGGGAATTTACTCAATATTAGGTAGGCGGTCATAATGTAATGGCTGACCGGTGTATTATCATGATCTAGAACTGTAATGATCAGGCAGTGGTGCATGGTGGGAAAACTTCTGATGTGTGCGTTATGTTTTCAGGCAGTATCTGGAGAGCTCGGTTCGAGCCCACAGGAAGCACATGGCATCTCTGCACTCTACACTGAAGGATGTTCTCGATAACAAGCAGATGATGAAGAAGAGTCAGTCCTCCTTCTCTTCATCATCATCATCATTCCTCACCCAGAGTGCAGAGGGGATGGAGCTGTCTTTAGAGAGAGGTTAACACACTACACTACACTGAGATTGTTACACATCGTTTACAAACACTCACATCCTTTTTGATGTTTTGTTTCAGTGAAGACAACAGATTTCATGGACAGACACTGTTATCATGGATACATTTACTTCGTTAGCTAATGTAACACCCCCCAAAAGATGACACATGGAACATTGTATGTTTTTCCTTTCTTTTTCTCTTTTTTTCTCAGGTCATATTTGCACCACTCCCATCGGATTCATCACGTCCTGTTTCGATCAGAAGAACGGCACGCCCAGACAGCCGGCCGTCTGCAGCTCGTCTCGAGCTCGTCTCAAAATTCAGTCCAATGTGTTCAACAACCCTGAACATGCTCTCACTGGCCTGCACCACTACTCCCACGTCTGGTGTGTGTGTGTGTTTAGGAACAGTATACGTGATCGATTTTGAGTTGTTTTATTTAGGAATCACGTACACTTAATTTCTCATACTTCACTAACAAAATCATTAGGTTTATCAAAATCCTGGACACGCACTTATACGTGCACACACAAGCATTCCATGCAGTATGTATTGAGCCACGTGTAACAATTTAAACGTGTTATGTTTGAAAGTTCATGGTTCAGTTTAGAAAGTAACTTAGAATCAATTCAGGAATTTAGGATGTAATTCTAAGATTCAATTCAGGAATCAGTTTAAAATTTGGATTCAGGATTAATTTAGGTTCTTCAAAAAATCCAAATCATCCGCGAGTCATGTGCTGGAGCAGAATATCGAGATCAAACACCCACCTGGCTGTTCGTTCAGAAGTGGCCGGGAACTCGGCGTAAAATTATGGAATGCACTTTTCTTTTCAGGCTCATCTTTCTCTTCCATAAGAACGGACACATGAACTATAAAGCTAAAGTGAAGCCTCCACGACTGAACGGAGAGAAAGTGGGAGTTTATTCCACACGCAGTCCTCACCGACCCAACGCCATCGGCCTCACCCTCGCCAAGCTGGACGCTGTCACGGGTCAGTGGATGCGCTCCACAGTGCATCAGGACACACACACACACACACACACACTCTTCAGCTGGTCAGGACACATACTGTACTACTGCAGGTCAGGACACACACACACTCAATCATGTCTGATTTTCCTTCCCTCATGTCTGTTCTCCAGGTGATGTCCTGCATCTTTCAGGTGTGGATCTGATCTCCGGCACTCCCGTGCTCGACATTAAACCCTATATCCCTGAATACGACTCTCCCGTCACACACACCACGCTGCATGTACAGCCCCAGTGCCAACAGGAAGCGCACCCAGACACAACTGACACCCTGGAGGAAGCAGAACCCATAGAACCGGAGGGTTTGGGAAACTCATGCGCCTCTTCCTCTCACCCGGAAGCTGATGAGAGGCAGGGTGAGGTTGTGGAATTTTCAGCAGGATCTAATGCTGTAGGAGGTGTGCTGGAGGAGGTGAGGGAGTTTCTCCAGCAGGGGGCGCTGTGCTCACAGAGCCGGGTTGAAGATAAACTCACTGACGCACCAGCAAGAGATGAAGAGGAGGTGTGTATGTCGAAGAGCAGTGTCGCATCCTGGATCAGACACCCTCCTGTAGACACTCTGAATGTGAGGTTTACTCCTACTGCAGAGAGAGAACTCGCGGGCTTCCTGCCTCCTCACCGCTCAGGTCTCAGCCTTTTGAAATAAAATGTATTTTAAAAATAATAATGACTTTTTTATTTCAGGTAGATAGAAAGATCAGTGTTTTTTTTAATATATAATCAGACAAATACTGTACAGCTTTTTAAAAATTTTTTTAAAGATGTTTGGGTTTGATAGGTGTTTTCTCTCAAGGACACACCTGGGCAACATAAACAATCATTTGTTCCAATATTTCTGATCATTTGAAAAAATCAGCAGGTTCAAACAAAAACATGCCATATTCCAAGGTGTTTAACACATCTAGATGTGTATATATATCAGGAGGTTAAAGCTGGAAATTCGAGCCATTGTCTCATCTTCCTTTTCTGATCTCAAACCCAAATGTCAAATATTTTGTCACAAAAACAAACTAACAGGCCTTGCTGTTCCAGTACTTTTGGAGATGAGTGCTGTTCCTATTGTAAATGCGAAACCTTCTCCTGTGTTTGATCAGACTTAGAATGGCCGAAGTTCCAGTTCCTGAACGGTCCAGAGGAAGCAGCCGCCGCCATCCGGGGAGTTTTAGCGGCTGATCCGAGATCAGTGTACCGGAGAAAGCGCTGCAGCGATCGCCTTTTCTTCTTCACTCTGGACACGGCTCACGTCACCTGCTGGTTCGGGGACGGGTTTGCCGAAGTGCTGCGTGTGCAGCCCGTGATAAAAACAGATACACAGGCTCAGGGTCGGAGTGCGCCTACCTCTGTCACCTCGTCTCTTTCTCAGATATAAACTCTCAGTAATAAAAAAATATTCTGAATCATCTTTATAACGTGTGTGTGCATGTTCAAATCATTGTTCAAAAGATCATGCTGATTTTTTAAGTATTATTAAGAATGCAATGGCAATATTTTGCCATGTAAAATCAATTGTTTATCTGACTTTAGACTTGATGCTTACCTAGGAAGTTTACTCCAATACTTTTAACAATGTAAAAGCACTATGTAAATTAACCTGAATTGAAATTGAACTTGCCTTGTGCACAAGTGGATTCTGGGTTCGATCCCTGCCTTGGGGTCTGTGTGGATGGTGTTTGCATGTTGTCCCAGTGCTTGGTGGGTTTCTTCTGGGCACTCCAGTTTCCTTCCACAGTCCAAAGACATGTGGATTTGGATAATTTGGTGTTCCCAAATTACCTGTAGTGTGTGAATGTGTCCACAGTGTACCCGCCTCAGGCCCTGTCTCTTGGGGTAGACTTCAGGCCCACGTGACCCTGTATACAGGATTAAGCCGTATAGACGATGAGTGAGACTTTGTATTGAATGAAATATCTTAAAAGAATTAATGGTAATAAATAATGTTTTTCTCAGTAATTGTATTATTTTTATTTATTTATTTGTGCACACATATCCAGACTATAACAGCTTCTTTTCACAAGCCATCTGACTGGACTGATAAACAAACACACACACACACACATACTATCACTCAGAACTCAACTTGAGGCTGGACTGATTAATCAACACGTGCAAACACACTGATCTACACTATCAAAACTATTTTACACACCAACCTGTAAATGCTCTTTTGCACAATGTTCATCAATTGCCGCTTTGCACAAACTATTTTTATCTTTGCTGCTAATTACAAGGAGTAAACTGTTTACTGTTTCTCCTCCCACTACCTCAACTCATTACCTCACAGAGTATTGTAATGTCATGTTGTTGCATTCACTTTGTCGCCCTTGTTTGCACATTTGCACGTGCACTTTATGCTGTCTCTTTTGTATATATCTGTTTTACTTAACATGTAAATCTGTCTTGACTTAGCTAGCCGGCTAATTAGGTTTCTTAGTTAGCTAGTTAGTTTTCGTTCATTTATGTTGTTTGTAGCATCTTGGTCCTGGAGGAACATTGTTTCGTTTCACTGTGTACTGAACTGTATATGGTTGAAATGACAATAAAAGCCTGCTTGACTTGACTCATTGTTTCTAAATTCTACATGTTTATTGTAGGGGAAATCTTGACCGAAATGTATATACTCTGTAACCGCAAGATGGCGGTAAGAGACACTTTTACTGTTTCTGTCGCTACTACACAAGTCGGTCGCGTTCAGATGACGTCACTGCGCGTCAAATTTTTTGAACCGAACGGCGGTTATAAAACAAGCGACGGCACTAGGTTATTGTTTTATTAAAGAGAAAAGGAGGTAAGAATAATAATATTATTTTTTGCTTTCTATAGGTTCATTAGTAGTGAATAAAGAAATAACACAAACGTAGTTTAAAATTGTGGAGTGTAGGTGTTTGTGTAGTAGTTTGACATATTCTTTGGTGCTAATGCTAACTTTCATTATTACAATTATAAAACATTTTGTAAAGCATTCACAAGCAGGATTAATCTGTAACACATTAAAAAACTGTTTAAAGTGTTTGTTATATTAATGTTATATGAAGAATTATTGTCTTTAAATGTGGTTAAAATAATCAACACCACTGAATAATAGTAATAATAATAATGTAGAATTTCAAAGTCCTCTGTACACTTTATCATCATGAGCTTATCATGAATCATTAAAATATCTCTCTCTCACTTTAAAGGAGTGATGTCGAATGTCAGAGCCTCTGTAAGTACATCCTCACTGTTCTGAACAGACACAATGACTGAAGTTTAATGCTGTAAACCTGACTCTAAACTGTGTGTGTGTAGCACACGGTGAGGTGTGAGCGAGCTCCACTGCGTGATGTACAGAATGAAAGATCAACGTTGCAGCAGACTCCTTCCAGTGTTAAAGTGTGTGAGGTGACCTCTGATCAGGTACTGCAGGAACATTGTTTATCTCACTGTGTGTGTGAGTGTTAATAGTGCAGACAAGACAAAATAACTATGAAAGAGATAAATTCAAAGAAAAAGACCAAACCATGAGAACAGATTGAATGAGAGAATCACAGATACGAGGCAACACTGAAATCTCACAAACACCTGGGTTGAGGGGTCTTTTACACAGTCACGAATTTGATTCCCATCTTAAGATCTGACAGTAATCAACAGGAAGTTTGTCAGCGTTTGGTATGGATCATAATGGTGCCAAAAAATATTAAAATTTTTACAATTCTTATTCTTACACTTGAGGCAGGTGCAGCTCTATGGCTGAAGTGTTCAGACGTCTGATCATAAGGTCTCAGGTTCAAACCCTAGAACTGACATGCTGCCTTGTTGGCCCTTGAGCAAGGTCCTTAACCATTAACTGTGTATACTGAGAGAAATGTTCTGAATAAGAGCATCTAACAAACATACATTTGCTATACATTTAATCTCATACCATGTCATACATTTAAATATACATCAGTGCAGTTCTCTTCTATTTATTTACAAGTTTTCCCAAACAGTTACAATTTTAGCTTGCAAGGAAGGCAAGAGTAGTCTGGACCATTCAGAGCAAATCCTGAGGTTCTCTCCATATACACACACACACACACACACACATGCACTTGTCACCATAAAGACGGTGATTGATCTAAAGAGAGTATATAGAGTATAACTCATTTAAAGGTAAATATCAGGGAACATGAGAAGCAATTCAGAGTTTTTGGAAACCTCTGGAGGGAATTCCACAGGAGGAGATGGAATCTGTGGGTTGAGTTAAATAACACTCCAATGTCTTATAAAAGTTACATTAGTGTCACAAATCTCTCTCTCTCTCTCTCATTCCTATACAGAAGGAAAACCTCTCAGAAAGCACCTCCGTGTCAAACATCACTTTTAAATCCTTTACATGTCCAGGAGGAGAGGTGGAGATCTCCGACAAATCCGATTTCTTAGATGAACCCATTCTAGTCACTCTCGACTCTTCTCCAGACACTGGTAATAACACCACGCTGACATACCAGGACACTGAAGGCGAACACGAGGATCATCTGTACTGCAGGTACACCACAAACAGGACAGAGAAGGACCACAACGCCCCCGAGGGTCAGTCTCCGAGCCACAGCACAAACTCTACAGACATCACCTTCAAATCCTTCACCTGTCCTGGAGGAGAAGTCGAGATCACAGGTGATGATTCGCTTGTAGCTGGTGAATCAACTGATGATAAAGATGTAGATTTAGAGAATCCGTCTGAGAGTTTTGAAAATGAAGTCTCTGATGAACACACAGAGTCTCCCAGCCACCATTTTGATCATCCGTACTGTAATAGTCAAACGTCTGAGCTAAGATTGGGGAAAATGGCGGTGGAGGAGGAGGAAGATGGGTCTGTAACCCATGCATCCATCTCTGTCTCTGAAAACACTACAGATGTCACCTTTAAATCTTTCACCTGTCCTGGAGGAGAAGTTGAAATCACAGAGGAATCCTTCTCACAAAGTTCTTCACCAATGAGGAATGAATCACTTGTGGATAATGACTTGGAAGTGCAGGATCTTGAAGGCGACACCTGTGACGAGCACACAGAGCTTCCCAGCCGGCATTTTGACCATCTATACTGTAACACTCAAACGTCTGAGCTGAGATGTGGTGAAATAGCGGGTGATGGTGATGAAGATGAACATGGTGGTTATGTAATTCATCCATCCGATTCTGCTCCCAAAAACGCTCCAGATGTCACCTTTAAATCCTTCACTTGTCCTGGAGGCGAAGTTGAAATCTCAGAAGAATCACTTCTGCAATGTGAATCAATCGTTCAGAACGAATCACTCGTCTCTAAAGATTCAGAAGTGCAGGAGACCAGTGACGAGTATACCGAGCTTCCCAGCCGCCATTTTGATCATCCATACTTTAACAAGGAAACGGAATCACTTCCTGAACAAGTAGATGATCCTGTTGTGTGCACCACTAGCAATCCAGAAAGTGTGATTTCCACAAAAGATGCTCATGGTGCTCTAAATAACTCCACTGCAGAGTCCCCGGGGAAACAAGATGTCATGTTTCAAGTCTCAGACGCCGAAGTGGAGACGGGGAACATGTACAGGATGTTCGACATGTCTGTACTCATGAAGGGGTTAAACATCTACGATCAGGATAACAGCGAGTCAGGTGACCACGGGGGAGAAAGCCTCGTCATCAGCGTGAAAGACGACAATGTTTATTGCCACGTCATGAAAGGTGATCTTGACGAGAGCGTTTCTGAGAATGGTGCTCACATCAGTGTACAGATTTCCAGTTCTGGGGTTTTGAAAAGCTCAGAAAGTGCAGAGAGGAATGAGGAATCCCACGATATCAAGTCTGAAGTAATGGTTCCTGAAGGTTCTTCAAACACCACAGAGGCACTTGATGTACAACCTGCCCCACAGCGAGGTCTCGACCAGCATACATTCGCTAATCTTGAAGAAAATGTTCTCAAGGATGAGAACATGCAATCTGATGTTGAAGTGTTTTCAGATAAACATGGAGAAATATCCCATTCTGAATCCGGTCCAGATCAAATTTCTGAGAATGTCAGTACTCCGGAAACCCAGAACGTTGAGAACCACAGCATAATCAGCCACGACGGAGATGTGTCGGCCCACGCCGATCCCGAAATCCTGCGTTCTGAAAGTGTGAATGTAGAAGCTCCAATGAAAATGTGGAGCCACATCATTCTTTCTGAGCCTTCCACTCCTAAACATTCAGCACTTGGACACCTCTGGCTTTCAGAAAGTCCCATTCCTCCACCCAAGCTGCACTCCACTATACTTGCTGCACCACTGACCCCGAAACCGGCGCCCATCTCCGATCTCATGCTGAACAGAGACAAGGTCATGAAGGACTTCTCCGCAGTGGGGAAAGGACCTCTTCAAGAACAGCTCAGGAAAATGGGTGAGCTCCTGATTGCAGCTTCGGGCAAAATCTCCGCACCAGCAGCCGTGACTCCGGTGCAGCAGCACAACGCCTGCGTGTGGACGACACCCAAATTGCAGCACGAGCGCAGCACCAACACCTCTGCCATCATGGAGGAGAAGAAGGAGAGAGAGGTCTCAGACGCCTGCACTTCAACAGACTCCCTGCTCTGGAGGTAACGGAGATGTGTGTTGACTTTACTGCTGAGTTTCTGACTCTGATTGGCTGGAACACATTCATTAGAGTTTTATTCCTCATTAAAACCACTCAAACGAACAACTGACACAATTAACTCGCATTAACAAACGAACACGAATGAATTTGTGACTCATTTCCACAAATTAACAAACAAGTGACCCGCTGCCTGAAGCGTGCATCTGAATTAACAATTTAGTGACTCACTGACTTATTTATCCAAATCAACAACTGACAGACTTGCTGATTCCAAGAAGCAAAATCAATCCAATTCAACAAACGAACGACTGAGTCAAAGGACCAAAGTGTTTATCTGAATCAACAAATGAACAACTTGACTCACTGACTAAAACAAACAAGATGTTTATCTGACTGAACAAATTAGCGACTTACTGACTTAAAGTAACAAAACATTCATTCGAGTCAACAGGTGAGCGACGGGTTGACTCAACCAAACAAAATCGTTCATCCAAGTTAACAAACAAAGGACTCAGACTCAAACAAAACATTAATCTGAAACAACAAACGAATGACTCACTGATGCAAACAACCATACAATGACCGGAATCAACAAATGATCGACTTTACTGACTTAAACAAAACATTCATTTGAATCAATAATCGAAAAACTGACTCAAATCATCTGAGGGTTCATCCAACTCAACAAATGATTTAGTGACTCAAATGATTTTAGCATTTATCTCCATCAACAAAAGAATATCTCACTGACTCGAAGAACCAAAACGCTCATCCAAATAAACAAATAAATGACCCACTGACTGAAACATTCATCTGATTTAACAAACAAATGACAAAAAAAAACAAATTATAAACAAATAAACAAACGAATGACGAAGAGCTAACACATGACTGAGCTCAACTGGCCGCGCCTGACTCACACACATGAACAACTGGTTGATGTATGCACACACGAGCACACAGCTGTCCGAGCTGACGAACTGAGTCATATGAATGAGCGAGTGGCTGATCTACACAAACAAAATAAAAAAACTTCATACGTGACTAAAGTAAACAAAAAGCTAAACGGCTAATCGTACAACTGCTGAGTAAACATCTGCCCTGAGTATTTGAACAATTGACCATACAATCCACTAATCCTCATAATCCTGTGTTTAATCTAGTGTGTGTGTGATTGATTGTGTCTGCAGCGTGAGTCGCAGTAACCTGGAGTCTTTATCCCGCTCTGAGCTGGAGCAGAAGATGATCTCCACCCTCATCATGGTGGAGGTTCTGTCTCAGCAGCTCACTTTGGCCCAGAATGTTAGAGGCAGAAGCGAGCCGAGCCCATCCAACCTGAGAGACCGCCTGGTCCAGACGGACCGCACCGAGCTCAGCCAGGTGCGAGTGGACGCGTTGAGTCGGCTCTTTTGTACTGATGATGTTTAGTTTCTTCTGTGAAGCAGATCTCAGCTTTGCAGGGTTTCTCTTTCTCTGTGACTGAAACCTGAACTGTGTGTGTTTGTGTGTGTAGACGGGGCCGTACAGAGAGCTATATGTGAGCGCTCTAGAGAGAATCCGAACTCTGGAGATTGATCAGGAAACGCTTCACAACTTACACCAGGCCATGCAGCTCATGAGCAGCACCTTGGTAACACACACACACTAGACAACGCTGCGCACATGATACACACACGGCAAACTTATAAACTATACATTCTGTGCACATCATGCACGCACTTCGCGCGCCTGTACACACTACACAAAACTGCGGATCCCGACACACATGGTGCACACCCTACACACACCTATACAGCTTGTATACAGTACATACCTCTGCCCACATACAACGCACCTACACAATACACACACAGCTACACACAACAAATGCACACATCATTTAAACCTATCGTATGGCTGAAAAGCTACTCATCCATCCATCCATCCATCCATCCATCTATCGGTCTGTCTGTCTGTCCACACACGTCAGGTTGAGTTTGACTGAGCTGTGTGAACTGTATGTGCAGTTGCAGGTCAGATCAGAAACAGGGAAGGCTCTCGACACCATGAAGGAGCTGGAAGCCATTGTTACTGATGATCAGGAGATCCAGTCTCAGCAGGTAGGGCTCCCTAACCCCTATCCTCTTCCCACTAGCCCTAACTAGTGCACTACTAAAGAGGGACTACACTGCAGCGTTGTGATGTCCTCACTAATACATTTCTACAGTTTTGAGTTCAATTTTCTGCACATTTGCATTCTAGAGAACCTGACACCTAGTGGGCGTGTTCCAAACCACACACCATAGTCACTATATAGGACACATGCAGTACAGTACCTCTAAATTGTATTTTACTTCCTTACAAATCATCAGGGGTGATGGTATTACAGACAGACATAATTTAGTACTTTTGTGTCAATATTTAACAAAAAAAAAATCTAAAATGTTGTTTGCACAAGTATTCACCCCTTCAGGCTAGTTCTTGGTAGAAACACCTAAGTTATTTTTAGGGTGATTTAAAGTGTGTGTGTGTGTGTGTGTGTTTTTGTGTAGCTGGTGCAGATGAAGGCTCTCCATGCTCGCTGTTTGGACACGCTGAACAAGATGGAGCAGAAGAACAGAGTGTGTGTGAAGGCCCGAGATGATATGAAGAAGCAGATGGAAGAAGCTCTGGAGCAAAAGTCCACGGTCTCTCTCTCTTGCACAAACTCACACATTCATGGACACATCTGGTTAAACAGAACATAATACAGAGGTGATGTATCTGCTTAATTATTTACACAAAGTTTAAATTTGTTGGGTTTGTGTGTTTGTTTGTGTAGGTGCTGCGGGTGCTGGAGCAGTTGCGTGTCCATCACACCACACAAGTGTCTGAACTCCAGTGCAACATTGGATCACACGAGGAAGTCACAGCTGCACTTTCATGCACTTACCCACAGCTGGTGAGAACACGCGCACATGAACATGCGTGCACACACACACACTGTCTGTGTTTAACCACACTTGAGGGAGAGCATAGTAATGTTTTATTGTAATGTAGTATAGTAATGTATCACCTTTTATAGCACAGTTTCTGTGTGAAAGAGGCTGTATTCTCTATCTTTATCACTACTTTTTTCTTTCTGTGATTCCTCCATTTTCAGGTGGAGCTGAACAGGATGCACATGGACTCTGTGACAGAAGCCAACACACTTCTGAGAGAAACACTGGAGGATCACACACACCTGTCCGCTGAGGTAAATCACACACTGGCATCCACGTACACACACTCAAATGTTATTTGTATAGTACTCTTAACAACGTAATTATAAATTATAACTAAGATTGTCCCTAATGGCCTCCATAAGTGATGCACACTGACCCATACTGAACACTGAGCTATATATACAGTGTGTGTGTATATATATATATAAACACTGCTCAATGATACACACACACACACACACACTGCACACTGGTGTACTGAACCTTGTTGTGTTTGTCAGCTCCATAAAGCTGAGCAGCTCCTCCAGAGGACGTATCCGGTACTGCATCAACTCCAGCACAAGGCGTCAGCCGCTGTACAGCAGAGTCACACACACCAGGAGGAGAGAGACAGAGCTGTAGAGGAAAGAGAACAGGTCTCTCTCACACACACATGCACGCACTAGGGATGGGAAGTTTGAATAATTTTAGTGACCCGGTTCTTTGAATCTCGTTCATCAAAATGAACGAATCTTTTTTTTGAGTCATTTAGTTCATTTCGTTGTTTTGATCAGAAATAAAATAAAATGTAGAATTTTCAGTAAACAGACCCCCAACACGTCTACATGAACAAATTTTTGCTATAGTTCCAGTAATTAAAATATTACAATGCAGCTAAGGACATATTATTATATCATAAACAGAATGAGCAGCTCACCATCAAATCTTCTATTCAGAGTTGTTTGTTCTTTTGAATCTATTGCACTGCATAGCATCTATGGGAGTCATGTGACGAAAGAACGAACGACTCGGACTAAAAGATTTGAATTCTGTTTCCTGTGCATACCGTACGGAGGTTTTGCAATGAAGTAGAAAATGAACGAATCACTCTCCAAGACTACTTGTTCTTCTGAGTCACGTAAAAGAGTAAAAGACTCGTTCAAAAAGAACGAATCGTTCATCAACGACCGGGCGCACACACACTACCCAACACTATATATATATATATATATATATATTTTTTTTTTGATCAAAGTCTTTTTTTATTGGAAATATAAACAAGTTATATACATACATTGTACACTATTTTTTTTCTACCCATACCCCACCCCACAATAAAAACAAAAATCTAAACTAAAGAAAAAAAAGAAGGGAAAAAAAACAGCCAGTCAGCAGAAAGGAAATTAAATAAATTACGCATCAAACAGAAAATGTAATGAAGTAAGTATTAGAAACAGAGACATCTTTTATCACAGATCCAGTTGATCTGCATCTATATTTTCAAAATGGCTTATAAAGGCGATCATATTGGCCTTGGCGTCATTCAGATGAGCACCACTTGGRTCAACACCAAAAAGTGCAATAAATGGGGATGGTTCTAATGGTATCTGGCATATTTTTGACAATGTACCAAAAATTGTTTAGCTTTGGGCATGTCCAGAACATATGCAGTAGTGTAGCTGGTTCCTGCTTACATCGGTCACATGTGGGATCAAAATCCTCTCTAATCTTTGCCAGTTTAACCTTGGATCAGTGAAGCCGGTGAACAATTTTAAACTGAATAACTCTGTGTTTGAGGCAGACTGATGATGAATAAATTCTGTGTATTATCTTTTGACACAGTTTATCTGAGATTTGTTCTTGTAAATCATTTTCCCATTTGTCTTTAAGTAGCTCTAATGTGGCTGAGTTACTTGTGTTTAATAATTTGTATACAACACTAATCATCTGTTTGGCATCTGGATTACAGCTAAAAACAGAATCTAAAAACACTATAGGTTTTTGTGCTGACCTGAATAGGTTTACAGTACTTCTACTGATGTAATCACTCTATGCACTATAAGTCCGCATAAACTCCATTATGGGCGTGTCCCAGACCACACCCCTTATTCACAGAGATTAAAGTTTGACAGATTTCCATCAGTTCTAGTCCATAGCGCTGTATAAGTTCAAGTAATCACGTCTTAATATCACACACATACACCTTCAGTCCATGCACGCACGCACGCTGCACTGATGTGATGGAACTAATTACAGAAATAAAAATTTACAGTGTATATGTAATGATGCATCCATTTATGTGCAGCAGGGCCATCAAATTCAAAGCTGCTTCTTCTTCTTCGCCTTTTACCATCACTCGCATCTTCCCACTGAGAGTAATCCACAGGGAACGTTTATTGCAGAAAGGAATCATGGCAGTTTATACTTAGATGAGCCTGAACGGCATCTTCATTGGCACGCACACACACACATTCCTTTCATCCCTGCAGCATTTGCTATATAGGCGTGCTGTCCGTCTTCATTTCAACAGCACAGAGAGCGCACACCATGCGCTGTCTAATTAATGTGAGTAAAAAAATAACATGCAGGTAAACTTTTAACGGTTAGGGTTTTGTCGTGTTGTTTCATGTCTGCAGCTGCTGTGTGTCTGTGGGGGTGTAAAACACATACACACACACACACACACACACACACGCATAACCTAATGCGCAGGTGCGTCCTCATGATGAGAGCAGCCATCCGAGATCCCTGGTAGGCCGACAAATGTACAGGTTTACAGTAGAGCCAAAACCAAGGACTGGAAGATTTAATTACTTCGTTCATTCATTCTTTGTTTGGTCCCTGTATTGACTATAGTGAATAAAATGCAGCACTTGACCCAGTATACAGGAATAGTGAGGATATCTTAATGTATACACTGCAGTTATCAGTTAATGTGTGGCAGATTGTTGTAACGAATAATTGTTACATTATGACAAGTGTGTGTGTGTGTGTCTGTGTGTGTGTGTCTGTGTGTCTGTGTGTGTCTGTGTGTGTCTGTGTGTGTCTGTGTGTGTCTGTGTGTGTCTGTGTGTGTCTGTGTGTGTGTGTGTTTGCGAGGTAGATGGAGCAGCAGTTGTATGAGACACACTCCAGTCTGCAGGACGCCCATCAGCAGATTGCAGATCTCAACACACAGATAACCATCATGAGCTCAGGTGTGTATATGTGTGTGTGTTTGTAGGTCGGTGGATGTGGGTGCAATAATAACCACGGACACTAGGAGTGGCATTACACACCTCACACGTTTATCATCATTTCATCATCAAACCCAAAGAAGAGACGATCCTTTGTTTGTACATGTGATGGTGTAAAGAGGGTGAACATGAGGTTAAAAGGAATTGGTCTGATTGTGTGTGTGTGGCGACAGAGATGGCGGTTCTGCGTGAGCAGCTGACTGAGGTCGAAGACGAGCGTTCTCAGTTACAGAGGAAGACAACCGAGCTCTCGGCTACAGTTTCATCTTCTCTGGCTTCTTATGCCTTCCTGGAGCAAACGCTCGCCTCTGAGACCAGCAAGTACGCACCACACACACACGGGGGGGAAAAAAGACACTCACACTACCTATAATGCTATATAGATCTAGACACTTACTGTCCACTTTATTAGGAACATCTGCATATCTGTGCAGTTATTTGTTTAGTCAATCATGTGGCAGAAGCGCAGTGCAAAAAGCCAGCTTCACTTAAAGTGCACATCAAACATCACAATGAAGGAAAAAAAGTCTGATCTAATTGACTTTGACCGTAACATGGATGTTTGCATATTTCAGAAAATTCCTCACCAAACACACACACACGTACAGATAAATGTTAGCTCCACGTACACAGTCTGTTTAGCACACTGACATCTTGTATCTGATATTATCAGACCACTGATCATATGTGGTGTAGATCAAACCTATGACCTCAGAGACACACACACATCAGCTAGCTTCTTACAGGGATGACAAAAAAATTGCAAAGAAACAATTCACCACCAGGGTCAATGAACATGAGGTATTTCAGGATGAACGTGTGTACTGTGTTATAAAGTGTTACAGGGATTTACTCCTGTGAGTGGTGAGTATTATCAGTGCTGAGTGCTCTGGGTGATCTTTTTTTTTTATCGTTTTAGGCTACAGAGGTCACTGCACGACATTCAGGAGGCCACAGAGAGAGCTGACAGGTATGCACACATATGCGCACACACAGAAAACATTATGAATAAAGAAATTATGTGATAAATTTAAGGATCTGTGGTATATACAGTCCTGTCTTCTGATAAAACTTTTTTTATTCCTTAAATGTTTGGATTTGTTTAGTCTCTTTATTGAACCCAATACCTCACCATTTCTTCTCTCTCTCTCTCTCTCTCTCTCTCTCTCTCTCTCTCTCTCTCTCTGTGTGTGCACAGTGCTCAGGCAGCTCTGTGTGTGTGTGAGAGGAAGGTGGAGGAGTTGGAGCAGACTTTGGCCCAGAAAGAGAATCTTATTTCTCAGCTTAGCACTGAAACGGAGAATCAGCGGCTGCATCTGCGCAGACTCACACTGGTCCAGAGTGAGCTGTGTAACGCCAAGGAGATGAGTGAGGTGTGTGTATATATTGTACATACATACACACACGCACACCTCTCTTTTCAGGGAAAACCACAGACTTGTAGTTTCTGTAGAATTTATTAATTTATTTATTTGCAAGATAAAAGCATGGCACTATACCCTCTGTCAATGTGTGTAGAGTAGATATGGTGACTATAAATGTCGTCATAACCTCAAAAGAACACTTGCAGGGGTAGCTACTGCTGAGTACTGCCCCACCAGCAGCTGAGGGAGCAGATCCAGAGGTCGGCCTCGCCCAGTCTACACCCTCTGGGCTCTGAAAACATTCAATGGGAGCATCATGAGCTCTGTGGCTGCAGCTACTCTAAAGGTGTAGTTTGAGATGGACCATAAGCAGACAATTAAGTGTGTGCGTGTGTGTAGTTCTTACAGGCGGAGAACGAGCTGACCCGAGAGCAGCTGACTGAGAGTGAAGGATTGCTGCGTTCACACCTTCAGGGGCTGAGGGAGAGAAACCTGGAGTGTGAGGACCTCAGAGTGGAGCTACAGCAGCTACGGTAAAACACACACACACACACACACACACACACACACACACACACACACGTACACACCAACCCATACACACTTTAATTGTATGTCATCGTGTGTGTGTGCGCGCAGTGTGGAGAAAGAGTATGTACAGCAGGAGCTGGTCAGTACGCGTGAGAAAGCTCGGCTCATGCTGCTGGATCAGGGAGAGCAGCTCGCCCAGGCTGTGCTTGACACCTCTCTACTGCTGCAGCGTGTGTGCGCTCTCACTGACAACGCAGCCACTCCTGACAACCACAAGGTACACACACTGTCATTCATTTCAAGCATAAAACGCTCCTAATGCCTGACTGACATGAAGCATGACGAGTTAGTCGTTAGTTCCTGAACGACCCAGAGTGTGTTGCTTCCACTGTACTCCTCTTTCTGAATGAGTTGTTGCTTTGGAAACCGTTCTGGAGCATGATTAGAATCATGCGCTGCTGTTACAGAGAACTAATCAACCCTTTCTGGCCCAAAGAGATGTGATGTAAATGAAGCAACTGCTTTATCATTATTATTTATCTCTTCCCTTACAAACAGAGCCGCAATGGTCCGGTCCAACCTGATCCTTCAGCCCTGCCTCAGTCCTGCAGCTCCTTCCTTAACTCGGTCATTAACGCTCTGACTGAAGAGCAACCCTGTGTTACATCGCCACCTACGCAACCAGGTCTGTACCAAACACGCACACACACACGCACATGCACGCAAACACCGACATATGGATAGCGCAGTAGATAATGAACTGAAACGGATATTTCTGTAATGGTACCTACATGAGTAAGATGATGTAAAATAGGCAGTACAGTAAAAAAAATTAAACGGGCACTAATTAATGTTTGTTATTCCTAACTTTTATAAATAACCTGGATGTGTTAAACATGATCAAGCCGTGGCCAGAAGGATTTTGTGTTTGGGTGTGTCCTGTGTCCTCCCAGAAGTTTATAATCACTATAAGGGCCAGCAAAAATCCTGTGGGTGGAGCTTCACAAGTGGCAATCATTCAAATGTGGCCTAATTGTAAGAGGCATAATGTTGGAAGTCAAATGTTTCCGAGCTCATTTTTAATGAAGACATGTTTATGGTTATCAATAGTTCTGATACATGGCATACAATTGTGTCTGTGTGTGCATGTGTGTGCATGTGTGTGCATGTGTGTGCATGTGTGTGCATGTGTGTGCATGTGTGTGCATGTGTGTGCATGTGTGTGCATGTGTGTGCATGTGTGTGTCTGTGTGTGTGTGTGTGTGTGTAGAAAGTTGTGTAGAGGAAGAGGACCTGATCGAGACCCTGGGCAGCGGGAGCAGCGCCTTCACTCGCATCATGCCAGCTGAACTACAAAACACAAAAGGTAACACGATTAATACACACAATACTGTGATTGTTTGTGTTAGTGATGGAAACATAGGTAGCAAAATTGTGTTATATCTATAATAGGTGTGTCATATGGTGTGTGTGTCTGTGTTTTAGATAAGCACAGCAGCACTCTGTCAGAGTTGTCGTCGGCTCTGGGTGAGAGCGTGTCGGAGCTCCAGTCGGCCATCGAGCAGCTGAAACAGCACAAAGACTCTGAGATACACACACTGCACAAGAGCATGTGAGGAACTTGCATTACACTGTTTGTGTGTGTGTGAGTGAGTGAGTGAGTGTTACACAGTGACATAATAAAACTCCGCCGCTGTTTCAGTCGTGACCTGCAGGAGGCGATGGAGACGCAGCGTAGCCGGCACACAGTTGAGGAGGCGGAGCTTAAACAGGAAGTGTGCCGTCTTAAAGCTCAAGTGGAAAAAGATGCACAGGTGCTGCATCAGAAAAGACAGGTGTGTCTGTGTGTGTGAACAAGAGAGACACCTTGCAATCCATAAATCATTCTCTAGGTTATACACGTCTATTATGCTAGAGATAAATTATTCTACTGTGTGTGTGTGTGTGTGTGTGTGTGTGTGTGTGTGTGTGTGTGTGTGTGTGTGTGTGTGTGTGTGTGTGTGTGTGTAGGATGAGAAGGCCCTGAGAAAGATGTGCAGTGAGCTGGAGGAGAAGATGGATGCAGCACAGAAACAACGAGCAGATAACAGCGTGAGTGAATTTCACCCTTTCTCTCTTTCATGTGTGCGCACACACTCTTGCACACAATTAATTGTTCTCACGAATGTATTGAAACTAATGATATCAAGTACTGCTTTACTATATAACTAATTTAGAGTGTGTGTATGCACATGTAGGAGCTGCGTAGGGAGGTGGCGGATCTGCGCCGGATGTTGCAGCAGTCTCAGGCGGAGGTGCAGGCTCTGAGGGCAGAGCTACGATCCACAGACCAATCGGCAGCCAGCATGAAGGACCTGGACGAGAGGATCCGCCTCCTGAGAGAGGTACTGCAGCAGGGACTCGTTTCTCTCTCTCTCTCTCTCTCTCTCTACATCCTAAAGTAATAAAACTTCTCAGTAGCGACCATGGAACTTCTGATTGTTCTAACGGTGTTCTGACAGTAGTTAATATTTGTGTGCAAAACTTTGTGCACCCTTGCAATATTGCACATTGTTTTTCTTCAACTATTAATGGATGCGTATAATATTTGTGTGTGCTGTACTCAGGTGGAGAAGCTGAAGGCCAGTCTTACAGAGGTTGAGGAATCCAGATCCAAACTGCTGGAACGAGCAAAGAGACACGTACACAATTTACTATTATAATGCTTTATTTACATGTGTATCAACTCTAAACAAAACTACTCCTCTGCCATTTATTATATGAAAATAGTGTGTGTGTGCATGATATGTTTGTATAACAAAGACTCTCTTTGCAGCAAATGGTGCACACGATGAATCAGAGTAAACTGGAGCGTGAGCTTCACCTGTTGGATGACATGATCGAGACTGTCAGGAAGGTCGGACATGCGCGCACACACACGCATATACACACTCACACAGTCTTTACAAGACTTTTTTTTTTACTTCAGAGAAAAATATAAATTTCATAAAAATTTACAAAACCTGAAAATGAATCTTTAAGTGTGTACAATTTGGCTGTTATTTGTCCACTGGGTGTTTACACTTCATGAACAATTTCAGGTGCTACAATGGCTTTATTATTAACAAACTTAACTAGATAAATATGATCATTATATGTAGGCAAGTCCTAAGTAAAAGTGTGACCAAGGCTAGTTGCTTGATGTCAACTGTATGAAAGCTTTGTAGGTTTGTTAATTCAGTACACATTTTTATTTTATGCACTGCAGTACTCTCCTATGGCAGTAGACAGCTCAAACTCGGTGTACTGTGTTCCCTGCATCTGTTTTAAATATATTTTATTGTAAAATCAACTTTTCTTGAGATAATTGTGCAACTGTAGACTAATGTAATTGTTGCTATAAGTGTATTAGTGAACAAACATTGTGTGTGTAATTTTTTTTTCCCACTCTAGGCTCTTGCGTCTGTACCTGATGTAGTAAGCACTTGTCCTGAGCTGCAGAAGTTGATGGAGTATCTCAACTGAGTCTGTTTTTTGTTTTATTTTTAAATAACTGACTCTGTTTAAATTTTTCTAATAAATGTTACTTTTGACTGGAATTAAAACTCTACGTTTTTTGGTTTATACATTTTCTTCATAAAAATGATAAATCTCAGATTTCTTTTCTGCATATCTTACTGACATCATAACATGTTCAGATCTTACACTTGTCCTCGGTTAAGTACAAATGTAGCGTGGTCAGGCCCGGGGTCACTAAAGAGTCCGTTTGGGTCCCTGAGTAATTGGTATAAACGTGTATCAAGCAGCTGCCACTAAGTCAGTGTCCTATTAGGAAGCATAGACGGCGCTCGTGAGCATACTTTTGGAAACGTATGTTTGGGATGGAACTGATTAATCAATATCATTTTAAAGAACCGATGCATGGTGTGTTTGTTTGTAATGTTAAAGCTAATGTGGAAATTTAAACCAGTCGCTGTGTCACCAGAAACATAATCTGTCTCCCTCAATTGCTGCATTGTACTGGAGTTACAATCTGTAATGGACTATAATTTTTCCCACTTTTAATAAATGGTCTGGTTTGAATGTCTCTTCTGATCTCCTAAAATTATCACACACAACAGTCTTTACAGAGCGGTGCAAAAAAACAACTAAAAACAACCTGTAAGCAAGAGTTACTTGGGTGGAAGCTCCTGGGAGACAGATGAGTGGAGGTGGATCTGATCTGACCGACAGACAGACTTTCTGTCTATATATGTACCTATATTAATTCTGTTTGGACGGTGTTTGGCCAGAGTTTGCACAGGTTGTTCTGTCACAGTTGGCCACATGCGTTCCACAAACAAATTAATTACAGGATCATCCATCATTAGGTGGATATTTGCGGATACGACTCTAGTTGTATACAAGTACTCTATATTATATGTTGATGTTCTTTCACCTGCCCCCTTTGAAGGGTCGCCACAGCGGACCATCAGATCTGCACGCAACTTGGCACAGGTTTTAGCGCCAGAAGCTCTACCTGACATAACCCTCCCTGAATACAATGGCAGGGGTTTGGACATCAGGTGGGAATTGAATCCAGTCTTTCTGCATGACAGGCGGGAAACTATCCAATGAACCACGAATGCTAAAAAAGTGTATAGTATATAACACACTACAATAATCAGCTTTTACACATGTTGAGGAGAATGGCATCTCAGCATGCACATAGCATCTGAGCTTAAGGTCGTGCCAAAGAGCACACTCTCTCCTGTCAGCCAGGAACAGGAGTGAGAAGTTAACATGGGTGCAGAACTGGGCAGGTGGAAACTGGACGAAAATCCGGCATGCTGGTACAGGAAACATGACTGGCCAAGTGGAGGATCGACGACACACGTTCCTGACAAACTGGCCAGAATGTGTGTAGGTTATGGCCTCCAGCATCAATTTAAAGGAAACAGTGTTTTTTCTTATTGATGCATTTATTTATTTATTTTATGAACTTTCCATTGTGTGTATATGTGTGTGTGTGTAATAAGGGTGACTCCCCCCCCCCCCCTTCTTAATATATGCCCAGTAATGCGACGTCACCGACAGATTCCCATTAGCACGTGCGTCATTCGGGGACTTCTTCGCTCGCTCTGCGCATGCGCCACGTTGTCCCTGTGTAGCTTTAAGTGGGCGGGGCCTAGCTGTATGGTCAGATGTGAGCTGGAGCTGACGGAGATTAAAGCGCTTCTCCTTCAGCACGGATTTATTTATCCATCCCATCCTCCTCCGCGCACGCGCACACACACACACACACACACACACACACACCCATACACATATCATATAATCATACGCACATCCTCACACAAATACATCATCATACACACTCCCCGCAGCACGGCAGCATGTCTGTAGCAGGGCTGAAGAAGCAGCTCCATAAAGCCACCCAGGTAAGAGCGCATTTACATCACACGCACGCACGCGCAGACACTGTTTGTGTTGTGTTGTGCGTGTGTGTATGCGTATATGTATATATGTATATATGCATGCATGTATGTATGTATGTATGTATGTATGTATGTATGTATGTGTGTGTGTGTGTGTGTGTGTGTGTGTGTGTGTGTGTGTATGTATGTATGTATGTATATATA
>QMIH01000826.1:64129-86919 GCA_003987875.1 Clarias batrachus | reverse complement strand
TCCTGCTCTTTAACTCCCATGCATATGCGTTATGTACAAATTGAAAAATACCAATTTAGTATTTTTTGTATGTGTGTGTGTGTGTGTGTGTGTGAGAGAGAGAGAGATAGAGAGATAGATTACCCATCTCACAACCTTACTGTCTTCTTGTCTCAGTACTTAATGTCGGCTTGCTCTCTTAATGTCTCGATGTCTTACTGTCCTACTGTGTCCCTGTTCCAATGTCTTACACTCTGTCTCACTCTCTTCCTGTCCCTCAGTGTCAATGTCTTACACTCTCACTGTCTTACTGCCTCAGTGTCTTTCACTCTCACTGTTTCATTCTCGTACTGTCTTTCTGTTTTCCTGTCTCAATGTCTTGCTCTCTTCCTACTTCCTGTCTCATTATCTTTCTGTATTACTGTCTTATTGTCTCACTCTCTTGCCCTTTTACCGTCTTACTGTTTTATTGCCTCACTGTCTTACTCTCCTAATGTCTTAATCTCATACCCTCAAACTGACTAATTTTCTTATTGTATCGCTGTCTTATTCTCATACCGTCTCACTGTCTTACTCTCTTCTACTATTACTGTCTCATTCTTTGACTGTCTTACTCGCTTATCATCTCACTGTTCTACTCTCTTATGGTCTTACTGTCCTATCCTCTTCCTGTGTTACTGTCCCCTCTCTTACTGTCTCTCTGTCATACCGTCTTATTGTCTCACTGTTTTTTCCTTTTACTGTCTCACTCTCTTACTACCGTACCCTCTTACTGTCTCACTGCAGGTTGAGTTGTGACACAATGTATGGTGAGACAGGCCGGGTGGTGTGTGGGTTTAGTGTGGTGTGATTGTTATTATTTAAATTTGGCACAGAGGATAAAGGAGTGTGTTAAATTATTACTGACTGCGTATTTTTAATAAAATCTCACAATCATTACATACTGTAAGTGCAGGAGCATGTGTGAGTGCATGTGTAAAGGGGATTTAGCAGGAGGAGGACAGAGTAGTGTTTGAAGTCTCATTAGTGGGGTTCAGAGATTAGTGCCTGTGTGGGAGGCGGGGCTAATCCCCAAAAAGTGTCACATGCAAATTTGCATATTAAATTAGAAAATACACTACAGCTAAAAGCCCTTGTGTGTGGTGTGTAACGAGCACAGTAATATATGTTAATGCACTACCTTCAGAGCTGCTGTTATAGAGAGCTAATCAACACCTTCTGACCAATCAGGAGTCAGAAATCAGCGGCTTATGAATATTCACGTCAAGGTTTCATTGTTTCTGAAGATGTAATTTGGAAGTTCTCAAATTATTTAGTTTAAATTTGCCTCATTGTTGTGTCTGTGTCTGTGTGTGTGTGTGTGCAGGCGTGAAAGAAATTTTTTTTTACAATTCCATATACGCTAATGCTGCGCTCCGGAAGAAACGGACAGTCAGAATTTGAGCTTTTCCTGGGAAATGTTTACAAAAAACATATTTTCTCTTTTAAATTTGAATAAATAAATGAGAATTAAAAGTTTATATCTGCATTCGTATAAAGCTGCTCCAAGGTGAATTATGAAAATCATTCTCAGACTAAAACTCAACTGCACAAACAAATCTAATTGTTTTGTATTAGCATGCTAGCATTTATGTAGAGCTAACATGCTGTCTGTGTAATTTGTCAGTGCTAATGCTTAGCTTGGTCATTTTTATAAATGTAATCTCTCTCTCTCACACACACACACACACACACACACACACACACACACACACACACCTAGCATTTGTTTGTTAGCAAACACAACTGCCTGACCAGTTTTTTTTTTTCCGCTGGTGTTGTGTTTTTAAGCTTTAATGTGGAGGGTTTGTCCTCCTATCAGACTACAGCAGGATCAGTTATTTCTATATAGTGTATGTAAAACAGAACTTCTGTTTGGCCAGCTAGTGTAGCGAGCGTCCTTTAGAGTGTAACAGCACGCAACATCATCATCACGTTTTATGTCATATGGTGAGGTAATAATATACCTGCCAACACATAGAAGCAGCGTGAGGAATGGCAGCGATGTGCCTCCACGCTCTACTCCATCCACACTTGGTAGCACGCGGGTGTCAGGACCTGCATGTGGATGGAGCTGCTGGTACTCTCTATTATATACTAGCGTGTACTGGTAATCAAATGAAGATATGTTATTCCCTCACAGTATGACATAAAATTTGTTTATGACGCTGCCTACTGGTTCATCATTGAGGCAAATGTGTATGTGTGAAAGAATTACCTTGCATTACAGTGTAGCCGATTAGCAAAGCATATTTAAAAAATGTGTGTTACTTTTATTAAACGTGCATGTGTAACACGTATTTGTTAACCAACGTTTCTGTGTTCTTAGCTTACACAATACTAGATATAATTTCACACATTTTCACTTATCACAACATTTGTAGCCAATTTTTATATAATTATGAATGTTAATATTATTTGTATTGTTTCAAATGTCTAAAAAAAGAACATTAGTGCACCACTAAGGTGCGGATGTGGGTGCTATTGGTGACAGGAATCAAGGGGGAACTCCAGATATGATATTGATACAATCTGATTTGTATTGCGGTTTGTAAGTATCAAAATTTTGTGAATATTTTGATTAAATATACTGTAATTGTTTTTAGATTTTGCTACAATTCTAAACAAACTTTCTCTCCTACCACACAGTATGAATAGTTTAGAGCACCACCTGCAGTTTTATATAGGAATATTTCAATTTTAAGAATGAATTTTGGATTCAGTGTGGCAATACATGAAACGCCGCACAAAAGAATCTCGATACATTACTAATTTTTTTTTCCCCGATACTTGTTATAGACACTAGATAAACTACCTCCACTGTGTTTCAAAAACATCACCTTGATAGGTCTTTAGTCGCCACTAAAAAATTGACAGTGACCGTCAAATGACCCACGAGCCAGGACAGAAAGCAAGCTAAATGCAGGTCAGCCTCAATCCCTGGAGGACCGGGGGGAACGTGGTGCAGTGGGGGGTGTCATAAGTGCTTTAAAGTAACTGCTGGGCCGTTATTAGCTTTGTAGGCAAGCATCAGTATTTTGAATTTGATGTGGGCAGCTACCCGATGATGCAGAGGACGAATGGTGCACAGAGGCAGACCTGCCAGGAGTGAAGTGCAGTAATCCAGTCTTGAAATAACAAGGGACTGAACAAGCACCCTGAGTGTCCTGTGTGGGGAAAAAATGGACAAATTTTTCTGATGTTATAAAGATGAACTCGACAAGAGTGAGTAAGGTTAGCAAATGTCAGGGGGAAAAGGACAATTGATTGTCCAGAGTTACCCCAATGTTACAGGCAGTGACTGAAGTAGTGATCTGAGTATGGTCCAGGGAGATCATAAGATCCTAACAGGGGGGTGAATCAGCTGGAAAGATCAGCAGTTCGGTTTTACTGAGATAAAGTTTCAGTTGCTGAGCTTCCGTACAGTAAGAGATGTCTGCCAGACACGCTGAGATCCTAGTGGAAACCTGAGTGTGTGAAGGAGGAAATGAGAGATTGAGTTGAGTGTTGTCTGCACAACAATGAGATACAGAGGGAGAACAGATAAGGACCAAGTACTGAGCCTTGCAGGACACCAGTGGAGAATCTGCATGGAGCAGATGTGGATCCCCTCCATGTCATCTCATACGTCCAGTCTTATAGGTAAGAGGCAAAACATTGCTGTGCCACAGATTTAGACAAGAAAATCTTGTGGTTTACCATGTCAAATGCTGCTGAGCGGTCCAAGAGGATGAGGACAGGTGACAGTTTAGTTGATCTAATGGTTTCTCAGTGATAGACAGAAGGGCAGTCTTTGTGGAATGTGCCGCTTTGAATCCAAATTGGTTAGGATCGTTGAGGTTGTTATGAAAAAGATATATAGCCATTTGATTATAAACAGTGTGTTAAAGACGTTTTTGAGTAAAAAGAGAGAAGTCATACTGGCCGATCATTACTGATGTCTGCTGGATCCAGGCAGAGTTTCTTAAGGACAGGGGGTAAACCGTGCCTTCTTAAATTCAACAGGACCAAGATGATATAGAAATATTGCTGATGCTGGTCTAGTTATGATGAAGTGGAGGAGGTCTTGTGAGATGGCCTTGTGGAAGGGATTGGGTCTAATGCAGGGGTCTCAAACTCAGTTCCTGGAGGGCCGCAGCCCCACAGAGTTTTGTTCCAACCATAATTAAAAACACCTGATCAAACTAAACAAGTAATTAAGGCTTATTTGAAAACTACATGGGCAGGGTTGGAACAAAACTCTGTGGGGCTGCGGCCCTCCAGGAACTGAGTTTGAGACCCCTGGTCTAATGGATAGGTGGTGGGATTGAAGGATGAGATGAGGTGCTGAATTCAGCTTTGAAAATTGTGCTAGTGGAGGAGAGGGATGGTCATGACGTTTTGCTGTTGCTGTGGAAGTGAAGGTTTGGCAGATTGTTTTGCTATTTTCCCCAACATAAAAGATGGCAAAGTCATCAGCAGTCAAAGAGAACAGAGTGGGAGGAGTCAGTGGGTTGAGTAACGAAGAGAAGATGATGTAAAGCTTGCAAGAATCATAGCACAGCATTCTGTGTGGTAGGAGAGAATTATTTTCTATGCTTGTTTAAAATTGCAAAAAGAACTACAGTAGAACATTTTGTGAAGAAAATGTGAGCGGTGGTTGTCGTTACAAAACTGGGCCCTCAAATGTGTCTATGACCGTGGCATCCACAGTTAGGTTCATTTTCAAATGTTTCCATGGAAGTTACCATAGCAGGGAATGCAACTGTGAGCACTTTCTGTTTCAGTGGGGAGTACCTTCATCATAATATGACAATGCGGCAAATTTTTGCACCTCTTGTGCCTTAGGGTTACAACTTATTTGCAGTACAGATCGAATTGGCTCCCGGGTATTGTGATAACATCTTATCGGCCGAGCCTTAGTGCTTCCCATCAATGGCAAAAAAGTATTATATAAAAGAATTATCTTGAGCTCTCATTTTCATCTGCCTACTTCTGATATCCTCCCTGAACTGATGATTTGTTTAATACAGAAGAAGCTTCATCTCCAAAAAAAAAAACACACACACGACTCCTCAAAACCTGAACAGCAGCAACACTTCCAGAAATACACCAGCGGTTTTATTTATAAAAACTGATCCAGTTAAGTGTAAAGTTGTTCTTGTTGCAGCAGGGACGAGACTTCTAACACATTCTCTTATCAATCAAACATTTTTATTTGTATGAATAATGTACAAATAAAAAAACAATGTATTTATTTTTATCTCACTGCTGTATTTTTTATAAATCTTTAATACGATATTTTTTGTTATTTTTGAAGTACTGTTTTTTTTTTTATCCCAATAGTTTTTTAAATGTATAAAAAAATTATGATTGTATCAGCTCTGCATTACTGAGTATTTATTTTTTGTTTTATTCAGTACTACAGTATTTCTTTTTATTTCTCTTTAATATTCTTTGCATCACTAGATGATTTAGTTTTTAAATTTTCTGTCTGTACTGAGAGTCCCCGATTTACGAACGAGTTCCATTCCGGGACCACGGTCATAAGTCTGATTTGTTCTTAAGTCCGACAAAGTGAGTCTCATGTGCCTTTGACGCAAATATACAATGAAAAGCATACCAAGCTACTTGACTAAATCTGTTCTCTTTCCACCCGCTGCCATCATGTGCCCAAAAATCCTAATCGTGCTTAAGGAAATGTGAAATGTACCCATGTCGTCTCTGCGCCTTTAAGTTGTGAGGGGAATCCCGGACACCATTTTGTCTCAGAGCTTGTTTTCCACTGTATTGGACTGTGAAGTCTGTTTTGTTGCGTTTTTTTTTATTATTTGGATCGTTTACCATCAGGACAGCTTTAGAGGACAGCCAATTTCTATCATTGTGCTCCCGGGCTCATTCATTCTGCACCCCCTCACGCATACACATAGTGTATATTGGACTTTTCAGACATTTAGATACATTCACTTACACACTGAAAATAGTGTATATAATATTAAATATTGTTATCTGGTGCACTGCAGGTTTTTAATTTTTTTTTTATACTTGTGAGCTACTTCTGTGATTGAACCGGAAGTAGAACCGCAATTTGTGGAAATTCATAATTTAAATGTTTGTAAGCCAGGGACTACCTGTGATTTATTACCATTTTTTTTCCTTTTTTTACACTGCAGACAAAAATTATAAGCAGCAGTGTATAATAATTATTTAATATATCAAGGGTTTACGGTTTATTACAAAACCAGTTACACACAGCCAAGACCAGTTACACACAGCTTCCTGTCGTCTGTGGGCTACTGCGGTGTACGACACACACACACACACACACGGCTCTCTGCAGCGCTGCAGTTTGTCAAAAAGAGACACAACGTGAAGGTCAGCGAATGCAGAGATGTTCGTTTGCTCACTGACACACACACACACCCACACACTGTATAGGAAGCCAAAGAGAGGGAGAGAAATCTCCTTCAACACAATCTGCTCCTAAAACACACACACTGGCCTTTATTTATTCATTTAGCAGGAGATGGAGAGAGATTTAGTTCCCACTGCAGTGGGGTCAGTGCTGCAGCACGCGCACACACACACACACACACACACACACACAGTTATCCGCCATGCTGCGTGTGTGTGTGTAGTTCTGCAGCATTGGAACAACCATCTGTTCTTAAATGCAGCTCTGAGTCATCACACTCGCTTTTTACAGGGTTTGCTTCCCTGTGTGTGTGTGTGTGTGTGTGTGTGTGTGTGTGTGTGTGTGTGTGTGTGAGATCACAAGTTGCGTGATTACAGCATGTGTGATTATTGTATGTTTGTGTGTGTGTGTGTGTGTGCGTGTCTGCCCGTGATTACAGCGAGTGTGTGATTATAGTATGTGTCTGTGAAAGCGCGATTACAACCTGTTTGTTGTTGTTATTGATAGACAGATAGATAATTTATGGATCCTGAAGAAATTTCAGACATACAGCAGTGCTGAGGACAGAAACTCCTGCTCTCCAGTACTGTCCCCCACTTCCCCCTGACACTGTCTACATTGTTTTTGTGCTCCTTTCTCTGGTACATTTGCGTATTTACGCTCAGGGGCAATATGCACCTGTTTAGTTTGTGAGCCGCCATTAAACACGAGAAGAAGAGAACACGAACATTGACCTGTATAGGTCAGAGACTGCGCCCACAGATATCGGAGAAGACCAGCGGTGCTGATGATGTAGCATCTAAACAGCGATCTACAGTGAAACCTTGGATTACGAGCATAATTCATTCCAGAATCAGGCTTGTATTCCAAAACATTTGTAAACCAAATAGAATTTTCCCATAAGTAGTGATGAAAACTCAAATTATTTGTTCTACAGCCCAAAACAATAATTACATAAAAATAATTAATACAATATATAAAGTAAAAATAAAACAAATTAACCTGCATTTAACATTTTTAAAAAGTAAAAATATATCACGACAGACAAGTGTTTCCGTTTGTGCGTGCAGACGCGTGTATTTGTATGTGCATGCGTGCGTGCGTGTGTGTGGAATTAGCCCCTCACCTCGTCTTAAACAGTAAAACTCCTCCTCCCTCCCCCCACCTATCTTTTTAAGTTTCACAACTAACACACACAACACAAACACTGTTTTAACAGGGAAAAAAAATAAATCTCTCTAATAACACTCACGTGAGCATACTAACGGAATCGCTGTGGTAAAGTAAAAAACAACAAAAAAACAACAAATGAACCAGCACCTTACCTTTTAAAAGAATCGCGACAGAGCTGAGTTTTCTGTGTGAATAAAGCGTGTGTGTGAAGCCGGGGACAGTGTGTGTGTGTGTGTGTGTGTGTGTGTGTGTGTGTGTGTGTGTGTGTGTGTGTGTCGATGTAAAATTATGCGCATGCATATACATAAGAGACGAGCACTAAGACCCAGCAGGGGAGACGATTACCCATGAGTCCGCTGCACAAGAGATAGAAAAATCATTGACTCAGTTGTGATCACTTGACGCTCGGTGTCAAAATAAAAAGGCTCAGACGTGATACATGATACTTGGCACTCGTAAACCAAGACTTTGGCTTGGGTTTCCAATTCAAAATTTATTAAAAATCTTTGCTCGTCTTGCGGAACACTCGTAAACCACGTTACTCGCAATCCGAGGTTCCACTGTACTTCCATTCTCGGGTACGATCGGCTTCCATTTCTGATTTGATCTGTGTCCGAATACACCTCTTTAAGCTTAGTTGGGCGCGATTCCAAAGTGCAGAACCATTGTGTGCATACTGATCAAAATGACTTTGGGGTCAAGTGTTTTTAGAAACGATCCCAGGCACTTAATGTGAAAACACCCTGAGAGATGTTAAAAGTGCCTAGTCTGCTCAGGGAAATGTGTAATTAGTGTGTCTGTGTGTGGTTCTAGTGTGTGAATATTGTGTGTGTGTGTGTGTGTGTGTGTGTGTGTGTGTGTTTATGAGAGAGAGATTGCAGCCTGTGTGTGTGATTATCATGTGTGAGAGCGAGTGAGTGAGTGACAGTAAGGAACCCGGCAGTTATTGAAATGAGAGTCGTTTTTTTCCCGTCACAGTTTCTAAATTTGGAGCACTAACACACAGCACAGGATAATCCCTGAGGGCTCTGTGTGTGTGTCTGTGTGTGTGTGCGCACGTGCTTGACAAAGGTAGAGAGAGAGATTCTCTCTCACTTCACACTGGATCTCTTTTTCTCATGATGTTTTATTCAGATGTTGTTACACATTCAGGAACACACACATACACACACACACGCACACAAAGCTTAAGAATTTTATCACAAACCACAGTGACTCAATCCTGCTCAAGACTATGAGTGATTACTCCTGCAGTGATGTAGAGAGACGAATGAGAGAGTTAGAACAGGCTCTCTCTCCGTCTCTCTCTCCGTCTCTCTCTCCGTCTCTCTCTCCGTCTCTCTCTGTCCATCTCTCTGTCTCCCTCTGTTGAGGTTCTGCATCATTAACCTCCAGTAAGGACGTTAATCTGACTCTGACGTGTTTAATCCACTCATGCCCTGTACATCAGACACCGTATCAGATGTCACGCTGCTCACCACAGAAGTGCGACTCTCCGGTTCCATCACCGAGTTCTCCTGAGGTCCTGTGGCTCTCCAGAGAGGCTCTCTCTTCGATATTTCACATATTACACACCATAACACACATTGTAGTCCTTAGGATCTGTGCAGGCGAACATACGGGGGAAAAATGCTGTGGTTCTTGAGGTGCTTCAGGTGTCTGTGGATCTGGAGCTACCTTATTTCTCTAGCATAACTCTATCTAAAACTGCTGAAGGTTCTTTACTGAGGGAACTCCACAAAGAAGATGTATAATGACATGAGGTCTGTTTTGGTTGCTCTTAGAAAATCTCTAATAGTCAGGTCCTCTAAAAGGGTTCTGATATTATTGTCATCCTCCAGAGTTAGAATGGTTCTCCAGATCCAGGTCTGTTCAACAGGGATATTCACCAAATATGCTGTAGATTCCCTGTGGTTCCTTAGATGTTCTCTGGTGCTGAACAGTCAGGAGCACAGAGTAATCAGAGATTGTTTGATTCTTTACAACCACTGCGTTTTTTTATTTATTTTTAGATAGGAAGCTCGAGGTTTTGCTTCATGATGATTGTGTTCCTCCAGAGTTATTCCAGATTTGTCCCAAGTTCTGAAGATTGTGGTTCTCAGGTTCTCCAGTGGTTTCTTGGAGATATGGATTGTGTGGTCAGTTTGCGCCCTGTTGGCCCAAACTGACCTAGTCTAATCATGCTCTGAAGGTTTTGTGAACCTTGTCAGTGTTCATCTGTACCTGTATCTGGACAACTTCCAGCTGCACATTAACGAGAAGCAAAGCTACAGGCAAATGGTCCTCTACCTGCATGTTCCACAGACTTCTCTACACTCCATGCACATAAAAAGAGATGGTGCTGCAAAGAAGCGATAAATCCACACTGTTGTCTTCTAGCGATTAATCAGATGGTTCCTGCAGATCTTTTGTTGCTCATTAACAACAGGAAAAGCCTGGTTTTTGGTTCTTCTGTCATTAGTGAGCTCGCATCAATGATCCATGAAGACGTTAGGGAGAAAAATAAAGTTGGGAGAACTGTAGTAGAGCGTGTTGGAGTGTGTGTGTTTACATAGCTAGTACAGCTCAGCTCACTTTGCTGATCTAATACAAGAACAGAGCCGAAACTCGTAGAACTGATCAGATTTTATTACTGATAGACTCGGTAGTTTTAGAACAGATACACTTTTGTTTCCCCAAATGAAAAATTGTTTGGAAAATATGTCTCGTTAACTGTAATCTGCGCAGTTCTCGCAGTGCTTCATCACAGGAGAATCGTGCTGCAGCGTCCTACCTGCTGCTCCAGCACCTGTGTTACCTCAACCGCAGATAGCATTCATTAGGGTTGCCAGGTTTTTGTAAAAACACCACACCAACATACTGTACCTGAAACTATTCCCCAAAATTTTAAATCTATCTATCTATCTATCTATCTATCTATCTATCTATCTATCTATCTATCTATCTATCTATCTATCTATCTATCTATCTTCATTTTTATGTATGTGAGGGTGATGCTTTTTTATGTATGGGTATTATATTACATTGCCTTATCACTCTTTCATTACAGTATTGCACACACTGTACATAAGTAAAATAGGAATGATTTCATAAAAACACTCACATTCACTCACACACACACACACACACATTTTCTCTCCATCTCTCTCTCTCTCTCTGCACTCACACTTCACTTGTGTTCATTAGTGTAGATTTGCTTTGAAGCAAGATATTTATGTTGTTTAATATATTTATATTACTTAAACCTTCTTGGCACATTATATATAGTGTATTAACTGAATTAATTGTCCTGTGCAGGTTTTAAACTGAACTAAAAGCATGAGACAATAAAGCAAATAATAAAAAGAAACTGAATCACACACCTACTGACCTTTTTTATTGTTTCTTACAGTTATAACTTTAATAATAATAATAAAAGTGAACAGTGTGATATGGTCGACTCTGTGTGTTTTTCTTGCCGGATGAAAGTCCGGGTTTTGTGTCACACTCGTCCTCCACAACACATTTCTCCTAAACAACACATTCTTCATTCTCTCAGTTTCTCAGTCATGCTCAGACACACACACACACACACACACACAAAATACCAAGGCTCAGTTATCACTCTGTCTCATTGTTTCCCGCTGTGTGAAATCCTCTTCCTCACTTACTCAATAGTGCTAACAATGCTAATGATGCTAACAATGCTAACTGGTTGCTATAAATGAACTCTGGATGCTGGCGGGTCAGAGGGTGTTTATAGATCTTTGCCTTTCTTGTGGTTCCTGAAGGGTCAGTTTTGTGGTCAAATGATTTTAAGATTACTAGTTAACTCTGGTTAGTAGGTACTTGGGCGGAGCTTGTATACATGGGCGGGAATCAGGGTGGAGTCAATGAGAGAATAAACCAGAATGGAATGCTTCTTGACCTTCACCTGTGTGTGTGACACACATACACACACTTGTCGGATTATGACATCATAATCTGTACGTGTTTGTGTGGGTTTCTCTCTCTCTCTCACACACACACACACACGCGCACACACACGCGCGCGCACACACACACACACACACACACACACACACACACACATTGTATGTACATGCACTACCATCTGGTTCACCCCCCAGCATTTACCACACACACACACACACACAGCGTTATGTAAGATAACACTGTACTGATGGACTTTTAATAAAGCCTCTCGGCTCAGAAAAGAAATAAAATGTTCACACTGCAGTGTTCATTTAACTTGAAACATTTTATTATTATTATTATTATTATTATTTTGTTATTATGTTATGCAAAAAGCTTCTCTGTGTGTCTGTAAAAAAAAAGATAGACATTAGAGAGAGAGAACGCTTTAACCTTATCATCACTGTGATTGGAATGTCAGGAAACACACACACAGACACACACCGGTGTTAAAACAGCACACGGAGACTCTGAATTAGAAATACAGGATTAATAATCTGTTTGTGTGTGTGGTTTCCTGATTAGTGTTCTTTTCTTAGGAGCATTTAGAGAATGTTACAGGGTTATTTTACCTTCATAGTACATAATATGATCTACTCTATATATTAGTTGTCTGATCTACTCTGTGTAAGATATCTGTGCTCTGCTCTACTCCGTATATTAGTGTGTTGGTTGCTAACTGTTACTGTTTAATGTTGTTTAAATCTCCTGTCAAATATCACAAGTCTCAGAATGAGAGACTCCCGGATTTGTGAATGCGGCGGGGTGTGGCAGGATGGGAAGGGTTGTCTTCCTTTCACACAGATCTTACCTTTCCCCCCCATCAGTATCTCTGCTCCTGGGTTAAAGGTGGGAAGATAATGACCCCCTGTCTGTCTGACTGTCTGTGGGTTTTATGACCTCAGCAAAAGTTTCAGTGATGTTGCAAAAAAGCGATGAATCTTGAGAGTGGCTTGTCGTGTGTGTGTGTGTGTGTGTGTGTGTGTGTGTGTGTGTGTGTGTGTGTGTGTGTGTGTGTGTGTGTATAGTCTTTAACTCAGTGACAAAAATCACTTGCTCTTATCCACCCTATCTTTTCCACAAACACCACAACTCTGTGTGTGTGTTCTTACAGAGAGTGAGTGAGAAAGTGGGTGGAGCTGAAGGAACTAAACTCGACAATGACTTCACGGACATGGAAAAGGTCAGTTTACTGTTTCTTTGTTCATTTTTGTTTATGAATGTGTATGTAAATGTGTAAACTGCAATTATGCTTCACTTTAACAGATTTATATTTGCGGTTATTACCATGACAATTTCACAGACAAATATTTCGTTTATATTCTCTAAATGCTAATTGATCATTTTGAAGGAAAAAAAAAACGAATCTTGCTGTTGTTTGTAAAATTATTTATTTATTTATTGTATCGATACATTTACACATTTTAAATGAAGTTTTATTTTGTTGCATGTTTTATTTTCTTTAAACTAGGATTTTAAAAAAATGTTTTATTAAATTACTGATTGATCAATCAATCAATCAATTGATAATCACTATAGTGTGCCTGGCCTTTGCTCTACATCCTGAACTTAACCTGACCTCATGCTCTTAGTCCCGCCTCCTGATCTTGGCTCCACCTCGTGGATTAACTCTACACCTACACACATCTGCTGTTTGAATACATTGTGTTCAGCAGAACCTCTCGTGTTTGTCATGGTTACAATAATAAAAATAATAATATGCAGATTAAACGTTTCAAGTCCGGTTACTGAATACTGAATGCCTAAAGTGGACAAATAAAAGAAATCCGAGAAATTGTAAGTCAGGAACATGTAATTCTGTGTACAGCAGTCGCAAACATCGCCCCCAAGTGCCCGGCTCCTGTGAGCTTCTGTATATTAATAAACATCCTGCAGGAGAATATGAAGGTTATTTATCCAGGTTTGTGACAGTATCTGGATACTAGCTGTGTGTATCGTCTGCTGGAATCTGGTTCATGGGTGTTTTTAAAACACACAGTCTTCAGTTTAAATCCTCTTGCAGATGAGCACAACAATGCAGTACACCACATCTGGATTAACCGTTTGACTCCTGATCCTATTCCCACCTCCTGATCTTGGCTCCACCTCGTGCATTACCTCTACACCTACACACGTCTGCTGTTTGAATATATTAAGCCCCACCCCATGCTTCTTCTTTCCCTTCTTTTGTTTGTAAAAATAATTATAACTAATAAACAGACTCTCTGAAGGAGAAACCATGGCACGCCATAATCATGACGAATGTTGGGTGTCTCTTAGTGTGTGTTACATTAAATGTATTTTTGTGTTTTTTGCCTGTAGAAGGTGGACGTCACGAGCCGAGCTGTACTGGACATCATAACCAAAACTACAGAATACCTGCAGCCTAATCCAGGTACTCACACACACACTCACACACTGTATGGTGGATTCTGTGGCTGAAAGCTGTAAGTATGGTAAGGATAACAGGTGAGTGCTGACTGTGTGTGTGTGTGTGTGTTAGCAACTCGTGCTAAGATGAGCATGATGAGCTCCATGTCGAAGATCCGTGGAGGTGACAAGGGGCCAGGATACACGCAGACGGAGACGGTGCTGGGCGACGCCATGCAGAAGTTTGGCCGTGAGCTCGGGGACGAGTCCAACTTCGGTAAGTAACACACCGTACAACATGACAGCGTTTCTATAGTAACCACTGATTCAGAGGGACTTTTACAGCAGACTCTCCATTAATTATAATGCAGATTAATAAATGATATGGAGTGTCAGTGGAAGAGGTCTCCAGTGTCAACACTCAGAGGTAACGATGTAGCTGTAAGTTCATGCACATCTTCAGGATGGAGGAGTGTACGCTGCGCTCCGGGTTCACGGTCACATAACAAGCTGCAATTTTGTTTTAATGACCTCGAGAGATGCTTGTGAGGGAGCGACTGTTATAGCTGCTGTAATGTAAGCGATAAAATGTAAGATTTGCAGAGGTGGGTAGTAACAAGGTACATTTACTCAGTTACATTTACTTAAGTAACTTTTTAAAAAAAAAATTTACTTCTATGAGTAGTTTTACCGCACCATACTTTTTACTTTTACTTGAGTAGATTTGTGGAGAAGAAACGCTACTCTTACTCCGCTACATTCAGCTCCACACGACTCGTTACTTTTCTAACCATTTATTCAACACTTTAGATATTCTTTGTGTTTGCCAGAGAAATGCAGCTGGTGGATCTGCCATGTGACTGTGTTTCACCAATCAGATGTAGGAACAATAATCACATGACTCCGTTTCACCAATTAGCTGCAATAACAATAACCACATGGAGTCACATGACCACACCAAATGCCGCATAGCAAAAAAAAAAAACTTCAGCAGTGGTAGACAGTGAAGGAAATGTGTCACGGTTAGTTTACTTCTCTGTCTACCAGTTACATTTTATTTAATGTTACAATGTTAAAATGTATAATTAGCAAATAAGCTAGAGGCTAAAAAATATTTGTTGTTACATTTTTTTCTGCTGGACACAGTTTATGGTTAAGTGAGACTCTTGTACACATGTTCTAATGATATTTTCTGCTGAGTCATTTGCAGGGCGACTGAATATACAGTATATTTTACACAGGAAATAGTTACACTGTTCAAACATACATATGTCACCTACAGTAGGGATTTATTTCAAAAGCTTTATATTGTGAAAAAAGGGAGATTAGGAAATTTGTGTTTCTTGTTCATTAATTTGCTATTATGTAAAAACATTTATATAATTTAGTTTAATTCATTTATTTTATTATTTGGAAATGTCAGAATATTTACATTATTTCATCATTTTGTCTGACAGCTTACATAAATTCTAACAAATAAACAATAATAAATTGGACATTACCATTGAAACAGTTACTCATACTTGAGTAGCCTTTTTACCAAATTCTTTTTCACTCTTACTTGAGTAATATTTTGGATGACTGCTTTTTACTTCTACTTAAACAATATTATTTATTTTGAAGGACAGCTACTTTTACTTGAGTACAATTTTTGGCTACTCGACCTACCGCTGTAGATTTCCCCCCTAATGTGAGAAGAGCCCCTCACATGACTTGTTGCTCAGCTTTAATGTTTTCTGGAGGGGCGTGGCTCAACAGCAGCTATTTTACATATACACTTAAAATGGCACATTTTGGAGGAGGGACAAAAAAAGAAGGAGTTTGAGGTATCTGGCGTGTACTGAGCTGTGTTCAAGCTCCAAGACTTTTAAAGGTCCAAGGTCAAATTGATTTAACGTTGTTGAAGCATATCAAACCTTTTAAATATGTTAAACATTCGATCATTTAATGAAATAAAGAAATATATTCAGTAAAGTAAAAACAAGAATTCACTGTGACATCGTGGGCTGGAAATCTGGATCTGGAGGAAAATTATTCTTTTAAATCCATCTTCATCACATTTTGTCATCCGACTGAGCAGCACTTGCATGCTGAATGTTTTTTAGTGGATTAGCACTGATGCTGTTCCATGCAGAGACTATTTTCTCCCTTGGTGCAGTGTGGATTCTGGGTCGGTTCTGAGACTTCAGATCAGCCTAGAGAGAAAAGTCGAGCAGTGTTGTGTCTAAAATAAAAAGAGAAACATCTAGTTCCATATTAAGAACAGTGTTTATGTAGCCAGACTTCTGGACCACAATGTGGAATAAACCTTTTTCTAGTTCTCCACTCAGTCTGTGTTTTATTTTATTATCACTGCACTTTGTCTTTCACATGTCACATCTCACCTGATTTACATCCCCGTCATTCCTTTCTCTCTGTATCCAAATCAATTCCTGCCGCCTCATCACTTTCCATATATGGTCACAGCTTCCTGGCCTTATTAACTTCCTGTGGATACATAAGTAAGCGGGAGGGCGCACACTGATGTAACACAAACACACGTTTGATGAAATAACCCAAATAATGAAATCCAACACATGATTGAATGAAATCCAAATATATACGCAGATATGTAATTGAGATATGTAATCCATGATTTAGTGTCTTGTTTAAAAAAATAAATAAAAAGGTGGATCAAGTGCTGTTCTCTGTGCTGCTGAGGAACCAGTGTGGAAGGAATTTTGACTGATCAAAAATATACACTATGAACTACACTGTGTGTGTGTGTGTGTGTGTCAGGTCTGGCTCTGATTGATATTGGCGATGCTATGAGAGAGCTGGGTGAGGTGAAGGATGCGTTGGACATGGAGGTGAAGCAGAACTTCATCGACCCAATGCAGGTGCTACATGATAAAGACCTGAAGGAGATCCAGGTACACATCAATATTACATTATTCTATAAAGTAGTGACATAAATCATTTCCGTACAGATTGCAAGCCACACTGTGCATCAGGTGGCATTCTAATTTGAATTAAGAGGAGGTTTGTTTCTTCATTGTAAATCTGTCACATTCTGCCCCCTGGTGGAAGTTTTGGTGTAGGACAAATGCTGGTTAATATACGTATACCTGTTTGTGTGCATCTGTCTGTCTCAGCACCATCTGAAGAAGTTGGAGGGTAGGCGTCTGGATTTCGACTATAAGAAGAAGCGGCAGGGGAAGGTGGCCGAGGATGAGATCAAGCAGGCGGTGGACAAATTCCACGACTCGAAGGACATTGCTGAGCAGAGCATGTTCAACCTGCTGGAGAGCGACGTGAGGACTCTGTTTCCTGTCACTGTATCGTCACTGTAATGCGTTATGGTATTATTAGTGATGTCATATGTATTTGTGATCATCACACAGTTTTCCTTGTGTGTTTTGGTTTAAAATTAGATTTCAGTGTGTGTAGATTTGAGTTTGCTAGTTGTCTCGTAATCCCGGCTGCTGTTCTGTATGGAATTGCATTATTTATGCAAATTTCCATTGTGTATGAGACTTCTGAAACATCTTGTAGGCCAGTATTATCCTTAGCCTGTTAGAACTGGGCTTCTTAGTTCTGTGTGCGTGGAGTTTGCATGTTCTCCATGTCTGTGTTGGGTTTCCTCAGGTTGCTCCAGTTTCCTCCCATAGTCGTGCAGATTAGGCTAATTGGCATTCCCCTGTAGTGTGTGTTTGCCCTGAAATGGATTGGCACCCCATCCATGTTGTACCCAGCCTAGGAAAGAGAATAAAGTGGTATAAACAATGATTGAGAGGAGTGTTAGTATTGGTAGTGTAATATCTTTGTCTGACCACACGGGGGAGCACTCTGTTGAGAGACTTGATTGGCATTAATCCTCTGACATGCAATAGAGCTCTATCTAGTGGTTCTTCCTGATATGACACCGTAAACATAGATTTAAAAATGCTTAGCAGCAGCACGTATTTCTATCGTATTTCACAAAAATCGTTTAAAATAAATAAATAAATGTATATATTTCAGGAATGTTAATAAAGGGATCCCAAGCCTAGATTTGAAGGATTTCTTGGAGGATTCCCAACTTGCTAGCAAGCTAGTTTCTTTTAATAATAATAATAATAATAATAATAATAATTTTCAGTTTTAGTAAATGTTAATACCCTTACTTGTGTATGCTAGATAATTTGCTGTGTGTGAGCTAACCTGACAGGATTTGTGACTCAAAGTTTTATTGTTAATCATATGTTAATCACTGCTACCGAGGATTAGCGCCTTGCTAACCTGACAGGATTTCTGAGAGGATTCTGAACGTTTTTTTTGTGTGTGTGTGTGTGTGCATGCGCGCAGGTGGAGCAGGTGAGTCAGTTAGCTGCTCTGGTGCAGGCTCAGGTGAATTATCACAGACAGGCGGCGGAAATCCTGCAGCAGCTCTCCAGCAAGATTGACGACAGGTGTGTGTGTGTTTGTGTGTTTTAACATGCAATCTGCATTGTAATGTAATGTGAAACCTCATAACATATAATTTACAGAATTAGAGATACTTCCAGTAAGCCGAGGAAGGAGTATGCGCCCAAACCGCGGGACGCGCTCGACTTGTCCCTGAACGAGAGTCACAATGGGGGATTGGGACATAGCCGAGCCACACCCCGCTCCCCGGGTCAGTGTAACACAGCGTCACATCACACACACACATATACACACACACTGCACTTTTTCAGCCTGCACCCATACATTTCCTTCGTGTTGCTCTGAAAACCTGCGAGGATGCTTTCTGTCTGTCTTTTTCTATCTGTCTGCATCTCTTTCTGTGTGTGTGTGTGTGTGTGTGTGTGTGTCTCGCGCTCTCTCTCTCTCTCTCTCGAACTGTCCCCATCTCCAGACGTCAGGCAGTGCTTTATATATTTTAAACAAACCATGAAACCATAGTGTTTAGTTGCTTGATCCTTTTTAAAAATCAAAAAAGTGTTTGAAGTGTGGAAGATTTGAAGCTGCATACGCACTCAAAGTTCTTTCTATTTCTTTCTCTTTCTCTAGCCCCTATGGACCACCCGTGTTGCCGCGCCCTGTACGACTTCGACCCAGAGAACGAGGGCGAGCTGGGCTTTAAGGAAGGTGACATCATAACACTGACAAATCAGATCGATGAGAACTGGTATGAGGGGGTGGTAAATGGCCAATCAGGATTCTTCCCTGTCAATTATGTCGATGTCCTGGTGGCCCTGCCACATTAATCCGCCCTGGGAGCCCTGGAGCCCGGTCACACACTGCTCCTGGAGAGAGAGAAAGAAGTGAAAATCGCAGTAATCATTAGAAGAATTAAGGAAGAATCTTTATCTTTCTGTTTTCCCTTAAGGTTTCTCTTCTGCGTTCTGTACATTTCTCTCTCTGGTTTGTCTTTGTGTATTTTTCTCAGATTCTTTCTTTTTCCATCTCTCTTTCGCACTTTTCTCCTTTCTCTCTGTCGTGTTTGTGCATGATGTAAGAAGCATTTGCACTTTGAAGGAAATGCATTAATTAGTTATTTATTTTATTTTATTTGGTGTAAGGTAAACAAAGTATTTTTGTTGTTGTTGTTGTTGTTGTTGATAAAGCGTCCGTCACCTCCACGCAGAGAGACCGCGCAGACAAACCGCCCAGGTGGAGTTTCTTCCCTTGCAGTCTTTATTAGGAAAATCATATTCATAACATCATTAAGACAAATCTATGACCATACTGTATTAATTTTTTTTGGTCTTTTTCTGCATGCGGAGTTTCACTCGAACACTCTTCACATGAATGAAACTTTATTCAAGTATAAAGATTATAAAAATTAATCACAGTATTAAACTATGACAACAACGTGAAAATTCAACTGTGACTCAGCGTAAAGCTGAATATTTAACATTAATATACACACACACATGCGCACACACACACGGTGTGAAAGTTAATGTTCCCTGCTGTATTTCTGTGTGAAATCAAACTGTGAGAGTTTACTTTAATAATTAAACTGTAATTAATATCTATAACCTGAGAGAAAAAAACATTACAATCAATGTCTATGATTTAAATTAAAATGTACTCTTTAATCAAAATAATATTAAAATAAATGATGAGTATAACAGAGTAATTCTGCATCGTGTCAAATGATTTCTTGATTCAGACTACAGAAATATTCAATGTTGTAATGTAAGTTGTAAAGTGCAAATACACTTAATGTACTTGAGTAGAATTTTACTTTACTTCATTATTTATACTTCTGGCACTTTTCCTCCACTACTTTTCGTAACTGAAATCTGTGCGGGGTCCGAAGAGCCAACAGTGGATTAGGACTCGTACCTACAGGCTCTTGCTGAACAATCCTATTTAAGAAATTACAAACCCTTCTTTACAGCTTACTTCAGTGACTAGTCAACAATACCCAACCATAGCCCAGTGTCATGTTCAGTACCCTTTTGTTGTCAGGTGTTCCTGCAAGCTTGAGAAAATACAAATTCAGTGGCTCGTCCAGCACCAGCCCCAGTACCTCCTGAGCACACAGTCCTGTTGGTGAGCCGAGCTCAGACTCCAGCCGCACTGCGACTTCACAGAAAGTGCACTAGTTGAAGACTTGACTTCCTTAAGGGTGAGCTCAAGGCTGAAATCACCAGTTGTGCTGGGTCCGCACATACCGAATTGGACCAGATTAAGTCTACCGTGAAGGACATGGAAGGCGGACTATCTATGTGGTCGGATGAAATGGTTATAATGCAAACTCCAAAAACAAACAGGCATGATTGTCGGAACAGAGAGTGGAGTATATTAATGGAAGGGAAAATGCAGGGATTTAACTTTCAAATTCTGGAAGTACCAGGGTCAAGCTCCACTCTGTTTAATCTAAACTACTGACTAAAGTCCAGCAGATGAATAAAGACCTCATTGTCGACCACTCATTATAGAAGTCCCAAAAAGCAAAAAGGGAAAATGCATATCGTTATTGCTAAGCCACACTACTATCAAGACTGTTGAGGTACCCGATCCCGAGCTCCAATTTGCTTTATTTCCCGACTCCGGATGTTGCTGAGAGCTCAGAAAACTTTTTTTCACATTCAGACCTTTTAATGTCTTTTATAATTTCCATGTTTTGTTTTTTTTTAAGTTCGTATGACGTTTCACTGAGAGCCTGATATTCTTTTGCTCAGTAAGAATCCAAATAAGCACAACATGTGTTGATATCTTCATATGGTTAATCAACTTGTTCTAACGGGTGATTGGGTTAGGGATCGGGTTAGGGATCCTGACAGCCAATTGCAATATTTTTGGTGTTTTTCATTCTACTTCCTGGAAATTTAGAGTCTCACTTTTGCTATTAACCCCACAAAAATTGGAGTTTCTTCCATACAGTCTAATGGACGTTTGGACTTTATTTTGTTAGTTGCAGTGTTAAATCATTTAACCGCCCTGTAAAAAGGGAAAAAGTCCTCAGCCATCCGCAACATCTCAAAGCTGAAATTGCTTTTTTTCAAGTGACAAACTTGCTCATCTGTGATTAATCTAAATTAACAAAGCGGTGGATTGGACAATTATCACTTCATCTTCCACTCAAAGGTAAAGAGGCTGCTATTTTAACTACTAAAAACCTACTATTTTTAGCAGCAACTGCAGACTCTGACACTTGCTGCCGCCATATTATTGTAGCCGGGCAAGTATATGGACTCCCACTTATTTTGGCCAGTGTTTATTTTTTTCTCACTAAAGACGTGTCCCGATTTCTTTCTTTCTGTTTTTCACTTTATGCCCATGCCCTCCAGAGGGTTGTCATTCGTTATAATAGTCACACGATTCCAAGTGTCTTGGGTTACAGACAGACATGGGACACATGGGGTTTTTTTTCCCTTAAAAAATAAATGCCTGACTTTGATGCAGTCCTGTGCTAATTAACTTCACCATGGTTCTGGCCATGTAGGTCCGGGACACCATGAACCTGGCAGTTGTATGAAACCCTAAACTGTATAAAGGAAGCTGTGGGAAAGGTAAACAGACAGTTAATGACCCAAATGCAAATATTCTTGTAGGCTAAGGGCGTGTACACATCATCCAGGCTTCTCTTAGATGCCTTTTTATCATGAAAGTTTCTGAAAGTGATGCCACAGCAGGATAAACAGCGGGCCCTCTGAAAAGTCACTCCCAAACAGTGTGTACATGATGTGGAGCTGCTTCTTTAATTTGTAGATTAAAAAAAATTAAATCTGACTTCTGCTTAAAGATGGACGTAGCATGTTTTCATAGTTGCTGGGGGCTCAGACATGTAACACATGGGAGCTTCCTGAGGTGTTTGGACCGTAGGAGGAAACCAACCAAGCACAAGGAGAACACATGTTACAGACTTAAACAAATGTCTGAGAATAGAAATCAGCACCTAATGCAGGATTTTTTTTTTTCCATTATCTACATGGTCCAGTGACTTTCTGAGAGAGGTTTGAACATTTGGGAGGATTCGGTTCTTCCGGTTGTGCCGGCTTGTGTAAAAAGGCTAAATTGTCTTCATGAAGGCTAAAAGGAGATCTGGATCACAACACTGCTGTACTCAATAGAATAAAAAGATACACCCTACAATCATCAAAGATCATAGACAAATGAAAGAGATGGGAATAGACATAGCTCAGTGGTTAAGAAGTCGGATTTCTGATAAGCATTTGTTATTAACATACAATGTCATTATACACACCCCCTGTTGCTGATGGAATAGTCATCACTATCTGCACCACTTTCTTTATTTCCCATTTACAGAGCGAGGGATGTGTATGAACACCAGATTTAGTTTCAGTCCACATAAAAGCTTAGAAAATTGGAATCAGTAAGTCCTTATTAACTCCTTAACAACTTTGATGATGATTAATCACACACACACACACACACACACACACACTGTATAGAAATATAT
>QMIH01000826.1:26163-55593 GCA_003987875.1 Clarias batrachus | reverse complement strand
CTCACACACACACACACACACACACACACACACACACACACACACACACACAGAGCTCTGAATCAGTGATACTAGAGTGAATAAGGTAAAGGTAAACAGAGATTGGAGGCAGGAATGCACCACCTGCGTGTCTGTTATCGAGGGATTTGTATCTCCTCCATAACTGCCACTGCAGGATTACCTGTTCTTAAAGCTCTGAGTCACTACAGGCCTTGGCCTGCGCGCACACACACACACACCACACAGACACACACATAGTGCTTTTCATTTGACAAAAGCTGGGATTTGCCCTAACAGTGGAGTCTTTATGATTTTTCATGTCATACTAATTTCCTGCTCAAAACAATACACACAAGCGGGAAAACACTGATATACCCTCATAAACACTGACTAACACTGACAAATGCTGATAAACACTAAAAAACACTAAAAAAGCTATTAAATGATAACAAACATTGGTAAATATTAATAAACACAAAAAAGCTGTTAAGCAACTGATAAACACCATTAAACACCAACAAACACTGATAAACACTGACAGACACTAATAAACACTGATAACCACTAATAAACAAATAAAGCCTGATAATCACTAATAAACACTTATGAACACTGATTGACACTAATAAACACTAATAATGACTGATAAACATTGACAAAAAACAATAATCAAATATTAATGTTTATCATTGTTTACCAGTGTTTATCATTGTTTACCAACGATAATCACTAATAAACACTGATAAACACAAATTGACACTAGCAAATACTAATAAAAAACTAAGAAAAGATGGTAAATACAAATAAACACAAAACATGACTAAACACTGATAAACTGTAACAGACACTGATAAATACTGATAAACACTAATAAGCACCAACAAACACTGATAAACTCTAGCAAACAAGCATAAACACTAATAAAGACTAAAAATACTGATAAAGACTAGTAAACACTAATAAATATGTCATATTAATTAACACTGTTAAAAACTAATAGATACTTATAAACACAGACAAATACTAATAAACTTTAACAAACATGAAGAAACAAAAATAAACACTAATAAAAACTGACTAACATTGCTAAAAACTAATAAAAGCTGGTAACCGCTGAAATGCAATGATAAGCACCAATAAACAGTGGTCAATGCAAAAACCCTGATAAACATGCATCTAAAACCTAGTAAACACTTACACACACTGTAAACCTGAATAAGTTGGCAAAACTCAAAAAATTTGAGGTAATCAGTTACATCAAATTTTTAAAGTAATGATGTTTCTAATTTTAAGTACAGAACAATCAGTTTTTGAGTTTGTTGTACTCATTCATATTAATCATTCTTTACTTGTATTATTGAGTAGCCTAACTATTTAATAGCAATTATATATTTTTTATTTGTTGCAAATCAAAGATGCCCTTCCTGACGCAACCCTCCCATTTTATCTGCGCTTGGGACAAACACTTCATCCAGTTGTTGGGAATTGAACCCGGGCCTTTCGCATGGCAGACGAAACACCTACCACTGAGCCACCAGAGGACTATTGCAGTGATGACGTCAGACACAAAATCGCCAGTCTGAAAAATTTTAAGTTGGTGAAACTTTAAGGTGACAGTTAATGTTACTTAAGTACTTACAATTACTTAAAATATCGAATTTGTTCAGGTTACTTGAAAAGTATAATTTCTACAAACTGATAAATGCCGATAAATGTTAAAAAATGCTATACACTGTTAAACACTTTTTAATGCTGGTAAATGGTGATAAACACTAACAAATACTGATAGTAACCATAGCAAACATTAGTACACACTTATAAATTCAAGAAAACACTGATAGCCATTAGTAAACCCTGATAAACACTGGAAAACTCTAGTAAATGCTGATCATCACTCATAAAAGCTGGTAAACATTGATAATTAGTATTAAACACTAGTAAGCTCTATAAACCACAAAATGCTTGTAAGCACATGGTAAACACTAGTTAACTCTTATTAACCTTAGTAAATGCTTTTAAATGCTGATATAACCTGATAAATGCAAGTAACATTAAGTTAGTAAGTTAAAAATAGTGGTAAACATTTATGTACACTTGTAAACACTAGTTACCTCTGATAAACACTGATTAAATAAATAAATGCTTATAAATGCATATAATTATGCTTATTAAAGCTCTGTGTTACTGATTATAATGTCGTTGGTTCAAGCCCTGAACCATGTTGCAGCTGTTGGGCTTCTGAGCAAGGCCATTACCCCTGTCTGCCCCAGGGGGCGCTGTATCCTGATGAACCCTGTGCAGCCTTCTAACAAAGCTGGGATGTGTGAAGAGTATAGAATGCCACTTTAAGTAACGTATATGTGAGAAATAAATAAACTTAAAATGCAAAAAGTAATTAATGCCAGAAAACCTAAATATTATAAATATTAGTAAATGGTGATAAATGATGGTAAACCAATTAACTGATAAGTGCTAGTGAACACCAGTATACAATGACACATGATAGTAAATATGGGTAAGCATGAGAAAATGGTAGTAAATGCTAATAAACGCTGATAAATGCATTAGTAGACATGGATCTAAACACTAAAAAACACTGAGTAAATGTGGTAAATGCTGCTAAACACTGGTAAAACACTGCTAAATGCTGGTACATGTAGGTAAAATATGACAATGATAGTGTTTGCACTGATAAACACTAGTAAACACTGATACCTGTAAATGCTGAAGATCACGAGCAAAGGGACGTGAACAGTATTAAACCCTGATAAATGGGTTGGCAAATACTGGATATACTGATAAACACTGATAAACACAGGATCAATGTCAGTAAACACTGAGTGCTTCCCTTCCCCTCATGGCGAAACCTGCTGTGTTTAAAGCTCATGATTTTATTCACTGGAATCCATTTTTTTAAACCCACAGACAATTTAGGTGTTCGATGCTACAGGTAGTATTTACTGTTTTAGCTTCCTGTTACTAATTTCTGCTTGTTGCTGAACAAATCCTAAGAAACATTGTAGTGTGTTTAGCTGCGTGGGGTTTTATTTATCATGGACTTTATTCTTTTATCCTTTAAGACGCTAATGAAATGTTCATAATGAGAAAGTGCTGTCCAAACAGGTAGCCATAACAACCAGACAAAGGAGGAGACGTTTGATGATTTTAACCCTGTGTGTGTGTGTGAGAAACTTGTATCCCTGAAAATAAAACAGGACGTTTATGAACGAAACACGAAACCTTCACTAAGACTGCAGTACTACAGCTGACCTGATCAATTTAACAACTTCACCCTTTATAAACACGAGCATTCAGTTATCGCTACTAGATCTATGAGAAGTGTGAAAGACAAGATCAGATCGAGAGACAGACGGATACTAATATATAACTAGAGAAATTCAGAGAAAGACACTACAGTACACTAAATATTTGTTTGTCTGTGTTTTGTTGTTTGTTTAATAAAGTGTTCCTTTATAGACAGTTTATCGGCTTGTTTGAGAGCTTCACATACAGTACAAGTGCTAGCCTTGCACACACACGCACGCACGCACGCACGCACACACACACACACACACACACAGCCTGTCAGATGAGAGTAACATGTCAACTAATGGAGGAGAAAAGGACACACAGAATCCTCACATTTTCCGACAGAGCGACCCATTCAAGTGCAAACAGGGGGAAAAAGACAAGAGGAGTGGCGCCCCTCACACACACACACACGCTTCTGAAACCAGTCAGAACCAAGCTAATTTCCATGCTGCGTGTAAATCCTCTGCATTCCTGTCTGCTCGTCTGGACAAAGTTTAAACACATTCAGAAATCATAGCAAGCAGAACAAATCTAACACTGTTTAGGTCAGATGAAGACTGGATTTAAATCTCTGAAGAAAACACAATCACACACACACACAGAGTTTAATAAGAAACATAAAATTTGCTTAATTATTTTACTAAAATGTTCTTGTTGTGAAAAAAAATTACTTATACAAGGAGGAGTTTGAGGATCTACATCACACATTATATGATATTAAAACCAAATTTACCTAATTTTTTTTTTTTTAAATCATAATTTCCACTGTACTCTGTTCAGCCATATTAATGAACCCACTGACAGGTGAAGTAAGTAACATTGCTTATAGCTGGTTGCAGAGGTACCTGTCAGGGGATGTGAGATATCAGGCAGCAGACGAACAGTCAGGTCTCACAGTTGATGTGTTGGAAGCAGGAAAAATGGGGAAGTATAAGGGCCAGATTGTGGTGTCTAGACTGCTGGGTCAGAATGTCTCCAAATCTGCAGCTCTTGTGTGATGTTCCCTACAGTCTACAGTGGTCAGGACCTAGCAAAAGGGTTCCAAGAAAGAACCACAGGGTCATGGGCTTACATGGGTCACTGTGGAGTGAAGGCTGGCCCTGGTAGTCTGATCCCATAGAGCTATTGTCACTTAAACTGCTGAAAAAGTAAATGCTGCTTCCGATAGAAAGGAGTGCGAACACACTGTGCATGGAAGTTTGTTGTGTATGTGACCCGAGTCGTACACCAATAATGGGCAAGTGAGCATCAGAACTGGAAAACAGAGCAGTGGAAGATGGTCTCCTCGTCTGAAGGATCACTTTGAAGACTGTGTGTGTGTGTTGCTTACCTCTGGACACGTACCGCCTACTGTTCCTGAACACTGTTACTGACTGAGTTACACCCCTTCATGAAGATGGTGATCCTTGATAGCAAGGACCTCTTTCAGCAGAATAATGCAGGATAATGCTGACGTACAGCACACATTGGTTAGGAACTATTTGAGGAACATGACAAAGGGTTTTAGGTGTTTACTCGGACTGCTAACAGAAGCTGAGTCTATTTTATTATGATCTCTTAAACCTTAACTTGTGCAAATGTTACGAAAGTAATTACCAAATATACAATATTCACTAAAATGATTACCGGATTTCCTTGTAGTGTTAAATAGTAAATAGGTAGTGTTTATTCACCAGATCTATACATTTTGTAGTTTTGCATGTTATGTTAACTATTGCAATATTTCCATCTGATATCTTACGTTGTTTCTTACAATATCTTTAAAACCATGTTTGAGTTTGTGTGCTGCATGTTGTGCACAACTGTACAGAGGTCTTTAGCACCGTGTGTTTAATGTGTAATCCTATTTACGCTCATATCAGGTAACACCAGCTTAGGAACAGAGTTAGTTTGCATAACTTATCATGTAGCCTCTAAAGGAGACCGAAAAAAAACCCCTGAAAGATCATGGAACTGTTTGTGTTTCAGATAAAGTCTTACGTGTGAATTTATAAAATAGTTTTAAAGCAACCACAGACACTTATGAATCATCACGTGAAAGAGAAAGAAACACAAAAAGAATATTTTTTCAGAAAATATTTTCCTGACAAATTATGTGGATGACATTTTTACATTACTGTTGTATCTTTTTGTTTGTTTGTTTCTCTTATGGCTGAGACAATATTGTGCTAAGGATGTAATATTTTTGTGTGATGTTTTCATGTTAAAGATGGGACATTTTTGTGAAAAAGTGAAAGATAAGTAAAAGTTTTGTTTTAAGTTTGAAGTTGTCTTTTGTGTGGAAAAAAGCAATACATAGATTTGTCTTTTTTTCATACAATGCAAACTTTACTGAAAAATATTTGTATGTCACTAAACAGAGTAACACAATACACAACATTCAGACAAAAACAAAACCCTTAACTGCTGATTTCCTGGGTGTGTACCTGCACCTCCTCTATAAAGTTTAAATGTGGATAAATAATATCAACCAATGTTCATGAAGCATTTCTTGTATTAAATTTCTTCTTTTTTTGTATTTCTACATGCAGTCACACTAAACTAACTGAAAGCTTTTTAAGATACTGCCATAACAATGACATGCTTTTTATAATCAGATCTTTTGTTTCCAAGAGTAAAACCATTTTAGCATTTTTTCCCCTGATGTATGAACACTGTTCATTTAGTGTAGCTTTACTGTAATGTTGTAAAAAACAGTGTAAGTTACACAGAATTACACACCAAAGCTTGGACAAGCTTATTTGATTAGCGTGACGGAGTAACGACGTTGTCTCTGTTCAGACTTTTCTCGAGGATCTGCAAACACAGTAAGTTATGTAAGTTATTACAGAAACTTCTATAAACTCTTGTTTAGCTTCTGATAATCAGACACATTTGAGTAAAATGTATTAAAAATATAGTTATGAATAAACCTTTCACTTAGATTTTTTGTTTAATCTGAAAATAATTCTTTTAAATCTAAAGATCAGTTGGAATCCTCAAGGGATAAATTAAATCAATTGAACTTTACATTTACAATTTAGAAACCAAACAGTATTTTAGTATAGGTGTTATATTTTATGTATTTGTTTTTGTAAAGATGTAAATAATGTTTCTTTAACCAAATAATAATAATAATAATAATAATAATAATAATAATAATAATTTATAAAAGCAGTGTTTAAACATTTATTGAGTTGTTTCGTTGCTCCTTCATTTTTTGGTTGTTTCTTCATAAAGCAGGACACGATGATGGAAGAGTTTACAGAAATGTGTTGACTGTGTAAAATGATCAGATTTCTAAGTTGTTTCAGTGTAAAAGCTCCAGTGCTGATCTCTCAGCTCAGGTGTTTGATCTCTGTTTGAGCTCCACACTTAAATACTTTTAATGGTAATTAAATAATTACTATAGGAATAATAACCCCAATCACATTAATCATAACATACACTGTTGTAAAATTTTTCATATGTACTAGTATCACTTTTGACCAGATTAATATATTTATTTTGATATTTATATTTGTTCATGTTTCAGATTTTTCTTTTGATATTTTCAGATTAATGTTGTGTCATGTTGATTAAATGGTTGTGTGTGTGTGTGTGTGTGTGTGTGTGTGTGTGCTCTGACTCAGATGTTTTACTGTCAAATTAAATATAAAAGTAAATAATATTAAATGTTTATTTTGATAGTTGAGTATTTTTACATACAAGTTTAACCTGTTTTTTATTTTTTTACTTTGTATGATTTCAGTAGTTACATTCAATTACAAAAAATCCTTCTTATATACAGGAGGTTTATTAACTTTATGTGATGATGATGGTGATCAGAAGGATTTCATGTTTCATTTTATATGCTGGATTAGTATTATTGTTATAGTATTAGTATTAGCATAGTATTAATGTTAGCTTACGAACTTTTATCACTTGAATACTTATTGAATGTGTTGTGTGTGTGTGTGTGTGTGTGTGTGTGAGCGAGTTGTCCTTCTGAAATGCCACGTTTCCACAATAAAGCTGTAGCACATTGTTTTTATTCTGACTGTGACAAAATGGTTTGAACGTATTTACTTATGTGTTTTATTTATTAATGTTCTCGCTGATGTCCTGGTGATTAACAAATCCCATCTCATTAAACTCTTTAACCTTTCACCTCTGTGTGAATTTCCCACTGGGAAATTCTCCAACACTTCTTTTAAAAACAAAAACAGAAGTAGCCCTGCGTTGTGTGTTTTGCGTTCCCCAGTGCTGACCTGCTGTTGACTCCAGATGCTGTCCTGACTGCCATACCCCAGACGCTCTTAAATAAACACGCTTTGAATACACACCAACTGGATTTCTCTTTGGTTTCTTCGCTTCCTCTCCCATTTTCTTTCAAGACATTATATTGTTTCTTCTGTGACACTCAAGGCTAAAGGATTTGAGTAATCATTGTTGAATTATCGAAACGTATTGCATATTTACATTTTCTTCAGAGGGTTTCATTGTGACGTATAAATGTAATAATTTACGTGGTTTTATTTTTTTACTTAAAGTTTAAAAACTAAAATTTTTAAATTAATTAAAAGTATTTACTTTGAACTAGCACCATATTAAATATTTATTTTGGTATGTCAATATTTAAAAATTTAAATATGTTCGTGTTTACTTTAATGCATGTTTTATGTTAATACTTTAATGTATGTTTAAGCACTTACACTGAACTTAACACAGCGGAGTCCTTACTCTGTGCTCTCATTTATGAATTTCCTCCTTATTTATCCTCATTTTTAGCTACACAAAATACGCTGTCTACAAAAGGTGATACCTAAACAAGTAAACCTCTCTCACATTTTTACTACAGAAGGGCCCCAAAGACCAGATACTGAACATGTGTACTCATTTCTAACATTTAAATCACAAATTCATTTATTTCCATTCACCGTCTTTCAGTGGAAGTGCATTACGGGTTTCAAGCGCACATTCCAGCTCAGGTGGCTGTGCAATCAAGGGTTCTCTACATGGTGAAAGTTTGAAGTGTGTTCTCAGCTGCAGGTGGCTGCAGGATGGAGGGTTCGCTGCATAGTGAACGTTAGCCGAGGGGCCGAATCCACCGCTTCAGTTATGTAAACTGCTGAAGGCTGAGAGACACTCAACCGGCACGGCGCTTTGCATTGTCACTGAGGGGGGTCGAGCGAATGCAAACACTCCCCCACACACACACACACACACACACACACACACACACACACACACACACACACACACTATGACCTGTCAGAGTCAGAAAAAATATACACAAAGCAAAGAAAACCAGTAATTACAGACCACACACACACACACACACACACACACACACAGAACACAGTGCAAACATATACAAAGCCACTTAATAAAACAAACCTTATAAACTGTTTTAACAAAAAAATCACAGTTATTTATCTGAAATATTTATCATTCTTACTTATATTTAGCCTTTTTATGAGCATAGTTTAAATTATAGTACAACACAAACTGTAATGCCTGTAATGTTTTTACTAAAAACATCTGTAATTTAGTATTTTAAAAATAAGGCTGAAAGATAAAGGATTTTATCGTCGTGTTTGGTAAAACTGAACATGACTTGGTGTGTAACATTAAGTAACTCATCAAAGCAACTATATCGTTTCGCAAAAAGTTATTTTCTTTAATGTCCCGAGTATTAGAAAAGAACGCTGACGTACAGTATTGTAAACTTCGTGTGTTTCAGCCAGCGCCCTGTTGAAGGCATCATCCTGTTGCTCCTCCTGTGAGGACGTACACACACCTACACACACATGTACACGTCAGCTTGGACTTTTGTTTTTGATAAAACATTTGGATACAAGTATATGGCATAATAAAATACCTGATACTTCAATAATTTTTTTTTCACCTATAGAAATGAATCATCCATTCTTCCAACCTCCAGAACTTTTCCATCTACAGGGGGTGTAAATATTACAATTTTGATCCTTTAGGTGATGACTGAATTTTTGGCGATTTCACTGAATCCAATACGATGCACTTGAATATCCTCAGATCCACACATAAACAAATTTATTTCCTAAGCCTATTGTTAATTCAATGATGATATAAAATCAGTTTTAACAGAATAAACATTACATGTCGTAACAGAACATAAAATTTGATGATTTTCATGTCAATTTATTTCATGAAATAAAATAAAATCTGCTTTTTAAGTTAAAGCTAAAATTGTGGACTGGAAGCATTTCTGATAATTAACAAATTAATTAAACAAGTAACAATAGAAGGACAGCTGCTAAGTTCTTATGTAATTATTGTAGATGTGACAAAAAGTTAAAACACAAAATTACTAGAAAAACTGAGTAAAGTGTCTGAAGGAGATCAATCAATCAATTAATCAATCAATCTTCATTCTTTTGTTTCTCATCTCTCCGCTTTCCTGGTCATTTTCTCTCTCACTTCCATCTCTTCCTTCCTTGCTTCTTTTTCCAAAATATCATCTCATCATATTAATTATCATTTAAATCGGTAGAATCCCCTGTCCAACAGTAGGCCACGCCCCTCACCCGAGCAGCTTCTGTGTTTCTCTATCATGTTCTTTTGTCCAGAATTATAGATATAATTCAGTATGTGTCTATGCATCGTTAAACGGAGGTGTGGTTAGAACTCGATGAGAACATTTAATTGGACTACTGTCCTTGTCTCAATATATTGAAACAAATCATTTAGTAATCGAAGCAATCCTTACTCCAGTACAATTGGTGCCGATATATTTGGCTTTTTTGTATTGTATTGCTGGTTTACCGATTATCATGTCAAAGACTCAAACAGCAGGCAAACAGTTTGGCAAGTGACAAAGTAGTAGCATGTAGAGTGGTGAAAACATGGGCTCCTTTACAGCGGTGTACATTGTACATTGTTCAAATGAGACGAATCTGGAGGGAGTCACTGCTGTATTGTTAGCAGCTTTTTCTGCCATTACACTTCCAGGTCAACGCACGTATTAGGAGCTGGAGAGCACGTGCAGAACGCCTCAGCCGATACCCGTGTCTGACTGAGGCGTAGATGCAGGACCAGCTTAACTCCCAACCACAGTATCTGAGACGCTCGATTTAGTATGACTTCAGTCAGACTAATATGTTTTTTTTTTTAATCCGGTTTTAATCAGACTAACATAACATTCTGACTGAGAGATGGAAAACAATGACGAGTCTGTCTGACACAAACACACACATCTTGAGTGATTGTCAGTAATTAGTTCTTCATTATTTCTTATCAGAGCGCGTGCAGGCTGGTGTGCTCGGGTGTGACCCTCCACTCCATCTGCGTCGTAATGTGAACATATAGTCTTAAAACATCGATCCTGAGCGTGAATCACAGGATAAACAAGTCTGTATCTGTCCTCACAATGTATCTCTCTCTCACACACACATACACCCACACACAAATACACACACTGGAGATCTGCCTGCCAAGGCAGTGACTCAAACCCTAAAATACCTCAAAGAAAGTATGAGCTTTACCATTTAATAAACATGAAATAGCAAACAAGCAGGTGAATAAATATAATAATTTAAAAAATCATATAATTATTATTATAGCTTCTATAATACTATATAATAATTATAGTAGTCTTACTATGGCAACAGTTTAATACATACGATTTAACACATACAATATTTAAGTTAAAATAAACCAAAAATATTAAAAGTATATTAAAAATTAAATTGTGTTTATATTATTTTACATTTTAAAGAAAAATAGTTCTATTTAAGATTTTATTTAGAAAATAGATTTAAGTTTGTTCTTATTGAACATCATATTTATTTATTTATATTTTTTCTTTTCATTGCTGAAATAATATTATTTATTGATATTATACTTTTTTTTTTAATCTCTCTCTCTCACAACATTACATTTTAAACCTGTGCTTGTTTTTATTACATTCATTTACCTAGGGTCCAAGCTTTATAGGGTGCACAGGACCCTCTTTTTTTCTTTGTTTTTTAAAAATTCTTTTTAAAGAAAGTAAACATATACATGCTTATATCAAGGCAGTGAGGCAGAAGAGCGGAGTTTTCGCTCATTGTCGAGTACAGGAGTGTCCGTGTGCGCAGTGGGGCAGATGTTGTGTAGAGAGGGCATTTGCGTGTTCTCTGCTCGCTCTCCAGCGTAAAGAAAGAAGGTAGCCCTTTGCATGGCCTATGATAACAAACTCTGGTTTACATAATCCATTAAAGCACATCCCATATGCGTGTTGTGTGTTTATAAGTGGCTCTTGAGGGATTTCTGGGGGAATAAGTTATCCGTGATATAAGAATGAGTGTGTGGTTGCACTGATGGTGTGTGTGTGTAAAATCAGAGCAGGCAGCATGCGCTGAGAGTGAGTGTGAAGAAATCCCTCAAATCCATATGGTTTGTTACACTCAGACTGTACTTGGGAAGTGTATGTGTATGTGAGAGCAGTGTGTGTGTTTGTGTGTGTGAGATCATGGAAAACCCCCACGATAGTTGTGAGCTCATAGGTGTGGCTGACGCCCTGCACATTTTAAAGTTAAAAATTAAATCGAAATAAGATCTTTGATTGCCTTTACTGTGAAAATGCAGCCAACATCGTTTCATTCAAAAACTATTTCAAACATTTTATAGGAACACACACACATACAGTACGCACGCACACTAACCTGGTGGCATAGGTTCGCTCACCCTACAACAGCAACACATTAGTTCATTATTTTGGGGTGAGACTCTACAGACTCTACAGACTCCACCTTCATCATCATGTTCACCCTCTGTGATCTAGAGGGTGGTGGGTGGGGGGTGGAGTGAGGAGGGGGTATTGCTTCTGTAAGGTCTGGAGGTACGGGACATTGCTTATGTAGAGTTTTGTAGGGTCTGTCGGGATGGGGCCAAACCCTACAGAACCAATCCCCCCCTCCCGAGGCCCTGCCATGCCACGCCCCAAGGGTCGCCCTTGTGGCACAAGGGGAACCCAAAATCTGAATGGTTTTAATCCTAATGGTTTTAATGTTATGGCTAATTGGTGTCTACCACTACACAATGCACATAACTACACATTGCACATATTATATACAGCTACACAATGTACAAACACAGACTAAATACAACTGCACATCACACACAATTACACAAAACAAACATTACATACAACTTGCACACAACACACAATCCACACAACTGCAAACAGTGCACATAGTTGGACAAAAAACAAGCATCTACACGTGCAGTGCACAGTGCTTACGGAGAGCAGAACACACTATACTGTGTGTGTGTGTGTGTAGATAAAGAAACAAATAAAAAACAAACAAATGAATGAAGGAATAGATACAAGAGCATAGAGCAGTCTCAGTCTCAGAATGGAGCATGGATTTAAACATGAACTATTCTGAGCCGAGTGACACATCATTGTGGGATTAGTGTTTAATAACACAGGAATAAAAGACAACATTACAACCTCAAGTGTGTATGTGTGTGTGTGTGTGTCCAGCTCCTCACCTCTTCGTGCCTTGTCTAAAATAAATGTGAAATCACAGTGATTTGCATTCTGTTAGAACAGCGCATTGTGACATTTACATCTTTTCACACAGCTGCAACCACCAGATGTGCACAAAACATACACCATCGAACTACTGACAAAACACACACCCCTCCGCATTACCACTAAACACCGCCATTAGGGGCCGGGTCTGACAGGGGCTCTCAGCAAACACACACCACACAGCCACAATGACAAAGAGAAAAATGAATAGCGTAGAGGATGGAGGGAAAAACTGCGAAAAAACAAACAAACAATGAAAAGTGCATTACAGTTAGTTTTATACTCACAATTTAAAATAATGCTACATTTACTTATCGACATGTCTTTACTGCGTGGGTAATCATTTAATAAAGAGGATTTAATTATATTATTTTAAGGAATAACTTATGAATATTTATGAAGTATACATTTTGAAAAATTTCATTAAATATTTCAGCCTGTGTACCTCAATAAATGAGACGCTGTTAAATCTACAGTCTAGTCTAAGTGAACACAGAAGTGTAATCATATTCTGATTTAGTTTAAAATTCTGTAACTGCATTTTATCATAGATACCATTTTAAAAAGTAAAACAAAGTTATATATTTATTATATATTTATAAAAAGTTAGATATGCTGTATTTTATTTCACACCTAAACTGAACAAATAACAAATACAAGAGCAGGAAAAAACACAATAGCTGAAATGGTAAAATAGGAGCCGAGAACTACGGAGTAAAGAGATCTTATTTTTTTAGGTAATAAAGAAATAAACAGAAAGAAATATTCAGTCGCATTGAATAATTAGGAAGTAAATTAAAACTGTTGTAGGTGAATCATTCTTCAAACAGAAGTCTCGCTAAATCAACCCTGTGAGTGTTTACAGACACACAGACACAGTTAAGCTAGATCAGATTACACAGTCAGAGAAAACACGGCTAAGTGTGTGTGTGTGTGTGTGTGTGTGTGTGTGTGTGTGTGTGTGTGGTAAAGCTGTCAAAATTACAGAAGAAGTGTTTCAGTTACATCAGAAAATAAATTGTAGAAAAGATTTGATTCGATCAGTAACAGTATTAAAAGAGCAGGAATAAATCAGCAAATAAATAAATGACAAAGAGGAAAGAGGGACTGGTGGATTAAACAATATGAAGGTCAACAATGTTAAAAGAGTTTTGACTTGGATTGAAAAAAAAATGCTCAATTAAAACAAAACATCTTTATCTTTGAGTTCCACTCTTTGTGTAAATTAAATATGTAATATAATATTTCTTTCTGTATTAAATGCTTTAGATTTTTACAGAAAAAGAATTATTAGATGTTAGTTAAAATGAAAAGAAATATTTTAAAAAGATGACAGCATCAGCTTTATTTAAAATAAATGAATTAGTTCTTATTTTGAGTAAATTTAAAAGTTTATACCAAATGATGAATTTTTTTTTACAGTTACTGTATAACAAATAAAATCTCTGAGTAACACTGACAGAGCGATCGATAGATTGATAGATACAGAAAGATCTAATATAATCTATATTAAGCAGTGTATGAAGTATATATAAAGTAATACGTGTAAATAAACTCTGTCTAATTTCTGGACAGATTGAAATTTTTGTGATAAAATAAAATCATGTTTCTATTCATAAACAAAAGAAATTCACATTTTTTATTAGAAACATAACTTCTGATTTATATTTTAATATAAAATGTAAATATTTATTTATAAATAATTATTTATTTGATGCATGAAGAATACATTTAACTTTTCAAATATAAACAAAGGTTTTTTTTTTTTACAATTCTTTGAATTATTTACAAAATGTAGACACTGAAGCACACAGTGTTGTTTTGTACTTAAAATTAATCTCTCATTTTAAAGATCCACTTTTATCTTTCTTTTGTGATTAAAATGTAATTATTGCTCTAGCATCCTGTGAAAGCGCAAAAAAACAAAACAAAAAAAGCCCTGGCATTTCTATCAAAGTTTGAATCCCAGCACTTTGTTAAGAATTAAATGTATTTAAATACACATTTACATCTAATCAGGATTTCAGATCATCAAACGTGTATGTTTATTTGTTTAAATCTGATAAGGAGTGTCGGTTTGTATGGAGATATAATGGTCTGGAACTGAGCGTCACCTGACTAGGTGGATGGGGAGGGGGTGTGGCCAAACGCTGCTCAGGTGTTTTAGTGTGCAGGTAAGCTCAGGTTTGTCACTCACTACAGCTCGCTCAGCTCTCAAACACTAAGCCTGACAAAAAAATGTTGTTTACATTAGTGCTGAGGTCACACACAGCCTGGATCTGACAGATGAAGATAAAGTTTACCGGCTTTGTTTGTTTGTTTGCTGGTTCTCGCAAGGGAAAAAGTTTGTTTTCAGCATGGCTGTGATTTGCTTATCACTTATTAAATTATTTGCTGCTCATAGATGCCACTTCTGATCTGCAAAGGAGCGAAACTGAAAATTTGCCAAACAAAACTGCGACAATAGATGCCAGCAGACACACCTTGACGTGAGTCAGAAGGCTGCAGAGACTTCCCGAGTGAGAACAAGATGCCTGTGGTTAAGGCGGAGGACGAGGCTCCGGTTCAGACGGCCGTGGAGACGACAGACTCTCAGAACGCCGATCCTCCCAAGGGCCGCCGCAGGAAAAGGCCTTTGCAGAGGGGAAAACCTCCCTACAGCTACATCGCTCTCATCTCCATGGCCATCGCCAGCTCCCCTGATCGCAAACTCACTCTCGGGGGCATCTACAAGTTCATCACTGACCGCTTCCCTTTTTATCGGGACAATTCCAAAAAATGGCAGAACTCCATCAGGCACAACCTGACTCTCAATGACTGCTTCGTCAAAATCCCCCGGGAACCAGGGCGTCCTGGAAAGGGCAACTACTGGGCGCTGGACCCGAACGCAGAGGACATGTTTGAAAGCGGGAGCTTCCTACGGCGCCGCAAACGCTTTAAACGCTGTGATTTCAACACCTACTCTACCTCCTCATCATCGTACCACCACGATTCGCCCATCTTCTCTCCGGTCCAGATCACCACCTCCGTCTATGGATCGGTGTACCCAACATACACGCCGCAGATCTCTCCACCATACTATCCGCCATCCACAACCGGATTTGGTTCCAGCCAGTCTCGTGTGTTCAGCATCAACACCATAATTGGGTCTGGTGGTTTGGCACACAGCCCCCCGGAGACGCCACCAGTGCAGCCTTCTTGCCGTAACTTCAACCAAGACGGAGGAGGATCATGCTCGCTAAACTCCAACCACCTCGCCTTTTCGTACCCCAATGCCGGGAATCATGGATACGGCCAGGCTGCTCAGGGCATGTTTACGCACAACAGCACGCAGAACTACATGCCCTCTGGGCGACTTGGGGTTACGGGGTCATCCCCCATCACCGGCGACGTAGCAAACGATCCATACATCCATAACAGTGGTGGAACAGGCGGCTACATGAGACCTGTCACATATCCCTCCTGCATGGACAGGTTTGTGTCTGCCATTTAAAAAACTATGAAGGTGCTAAAATATATAGACACATTAATAATAATAATAATAATAATAATAATAATAATAATAAAAATGGCTGCCTGTGACCAGACTGTGCTGTCTCTCCAAACAATTTTAAGACTTTTTGAAATGAACTCTTCCTGAACTTGTGGAATTTAATTTTATTTGCTGCACATGTGGGAAAAAGTGGCAGTATCTCAGGTCACATGCTTTTTTTCTTTCATTCTTTCTTTTTCCTTATTCTCACTCTCTGTTGCATGTGAAGTGGAACAGCGATTGAACAGACTCGATGTTATCAGCTCATAGCACAGAAATCACCTCAGTGACTCTGAAAAGATCGAACATTGTTAGCATATTTACTGAAACAAAGAAAAACACGTGCACGTTAATTAGGTTAACAAGCTATTTACGGTTTCCTTTTCTTTGTTATTGTGTGTGAAATGTGTTCTGGTGTGTTTTGGTAAAAAAAAATATATAAAATTTTGTTTATTTAGGCTTTATGTTAAAGAATAAAATTTCACCAGTGGTGTATTATTTGTGCTTTATTGCATTTCTTTTTGTGCCGATATTAAAAATAAAACTCTCGCAATATTGATAAAACAGAAAAGTGTAATATAAGGAAAATCGTCTATGATGTGTTTTTTTCTATTTTATTTGCACAATTTTAATTAAATCTTTATTGCTGAAGTTTGTTATTATTACTTTGTGGTTTTTAATTAATTATTTTCTTTTAAAGTAATTCAACTTGACTGCTGTAGAAAGCATTATATTTGGAGATATATATATATATTATATTCCACTTTATTATATGTAATATTTTTATTTTTTATTACACATTAGAAATTAAATATTTGGAGTAAAAGAAACAATTTGGAGTAAAAAAAAAGTCTTCTGTTATAACGTTCTCGAGATTGGAAATAGCAGACAAAAGACTAAAATCCCCCTAAAACTCACAGTGATATCAGAATGAAGCTGAAACACACAGAAGTGTGTTGAATTTTTTATTTGTTTGAGCTGGTGAAACTCAAAGTCTTGGCGGAGCGCTGTAAAACGCCTCAGCTGCTTTTCGCTCACTTTGCATTGCAAGTTGTCCGAATCTGCGTGCGTCAGGTTTATCCCGGGTGACTGTAGAGTTCCAATCAACCGAGGCAACTTAACAGGGTGTCACTAAGACCACTGTGTGTGTGTGTGAGTGTATTGTAAGTAATATAATAAAGGTATATTGATGGAGAAAAATAGATACTGATGAATAGCTGTGTAGTGAAGCACGGAGAGAGTGAGGAATGAGTGAGGAGTGATTGGAGAGAGAGTGAGGAATGATTGAGGATAGAGTGAGGAGCAATTGGAGAGAGAGTGAGGAATGAGTGAGGAATGAGTGGGAAGAAGTTCCTCACATTTTCTTATGCAAACCGAAAGAACTGACTGAATGCAGCTGAAACGATCTTTCTGTTTGTCTTAGTAACAGAGCTCAAGTCTTTAATTTTCAATCCTAAAAAACCTCCTAATTAGCTAAAGTGCAGCTCCTCACTAAGGGTGTGGATCTACACAGTGATGAGGAGGAATTTAAGAGAAAGGTGAAGGTAAATCCACAGAAGCCCAGTGGTGACAGAGTCGCTTAGTGTTGTGACCCATAATCCCTAAAAGCCGGTCGAACTGATTCCCGTTGTGACATCATCAGACTGAGTACAGAGAGGAGTGTTTGTAGAAAAAACACCCCCACTCTGAATACACACGTTCCTAATATACTAGCATGGATATCCTAGCATGGATAGATGTGTTTTGGGTTTGTAACTTTTTAATGATCTTCCATTTTGCTGCCCACAGAACGTTTTTCTTTTTTTCTTTAATCACCAACTTCGCCAACCGCCGTCAACCATTAGTGGTTTTGATTTTTAATTTTCGTGATACCACAAAGCACGCTCGTAACACAACTTTCTCTTTTGAAGACGCCATATTGTAACATATTGTTACCGGTGACTGCGGCGCCACCTGGCCAGGACGAACTGCTATGAACTGGTCTATGTACAGTAACGCGCAAGACACACATTCTGTGTAGTATAGGCCACTAAACATAAAAAACAAATAATCTGGTTTAAAAAAACTTACTTAAATGTGTTTTATAGGATGTGCGAGGGTTTTATGAATACTGTAGTTCCAGCATATGGCTAAAATCCGACGCGTGTGTGTTCATTAGCAGCTAGGCTAAAAAACAGCTAGTCAGACTGAATCTAAAAATCTTGACAAACTAACAAAAACCTCCAATCTAGATTTCGAAGCGTTTTGATCAGCTGATAAATCTGTTTGACTCCATGTTTATCTGCATCACGCTGCACTGTGGCAGTGTAGCCCGAGAAACAAAAATCACCTGCTCTGGTATTATTTAGTGGGCAGTGGTGGCTCAGTGTGTGGGCAGTGGTGGCTCAGTGTGTTAAGGCTCTGAGTTACGAATCGGAAGATCGGTGGTTCGAGCCCCAGCCCCGCCAGGTTGCTGCTGTTGGGCCCTTGAGCAAGGCCCTTAACCGTCTGCTCCAGGGGCGCCGTAAAAATGGCTGACCCTGCGCTCTGACCCCGGCCTACTAACAAGAAGCTGGGATACGCGAAGAATAACGAATTTCACTGTGCAGTAATGTATGTGTGACCAATAAAGGCTGACTTAACTGACTTTATTTCTTTCATTTTTACTTCAGTAACAACCCAAACCTGTGTCGTGCTCACCTGAGGTGAACCTGAGAGACATTACTGAAATACCTGACACAGTTTATCAGTATGTTCAGACTTGTTTGTTTTAATAGTATAAACATCTAAAGTCTATTGTTCTAATATTTAAGTCAAGTCATAATTGACAAATATAATGCAAAATTATCATTTAAATACATTATGCTTAATAATAATCCACTCAGGACTGAGTACTTTGGATTATATAAATCTGCACATGTGAGGTAACAATCTTGTACCATCACGTCTAAACATCTACATCCGGACAGATATGTGAATGTTGTTGCATTGAGTACACCAATTATTTGACTTATTTTTAATATAGGTATTTATTAATAAACCGTATGTTTGTACCTTTATGTGTGTATGAGGGAAACTTTCTCCTCAGCCTGTATACTAGCGCTATTTAAATGGATATGTTGTTTTATCAGTCAGCGTTTATTGAACATGTGGTTATCCCTCAGCACATTAAAAGGACAAACACACATCTTTTCCTGCCCATTCAGATACTTGTAGAGACAGAGTGAGTGTGTGTGTGTTATTTGCATAGCAAGTTTCACATTCAAACATGCTGAGACCGGGTTTGGGACACAGCCAACGTGTAGTGTGCACTCCTGAGCACTGCTGTGTCCCGCTGCACGGCTTCTCTTTTATTTATTTATTCATTTATTCATTCATACAGCAACTCAACTGAATGGTTTCTTTTAAAATCTATCATGCTTTGGAGACAGATACAGCTTCACTGGCACTGTACAGTACAGACACTCTGCTACAAAATGCTGTTAAGCTTCTACTGAAAGTGCAAATGAACAACGTACAACATGAATATGTAAATATACATACATCCACTTACTGGCCACTTCTTTAGGTACGACTTGCCAGTATTGGGTTGGACCTGCATTTTGCCTTCAGAACTGCGTTAATTCGTCATGGAATAGATTCAACAAAGTGCTGGAAACATTTCTTAGAGATTTTGTTCTGTACTGCATCATGCGGTTAGCATCGTGCGGTTGCTGTGGATTTGTCAGCTGTACGTCCATTATGCGTCTCTCTCATTCTACCACATCCCAAAGGTGCTCTGTAAGATTAGGATTCTCGTGTTCGTGTTCATGAAACCAGTAACCAGAAACTTTGTGCCCTTGCACGTTATCCTGCAGCCATAAAGGGATATACTGTACATGGTCAGACACATTACACAGGTAGGCTGTGGCATTTAAACAGTGCTCAATTGGTACTGAGCAGCCCAAAGTGTGACAAAGAAATCTCCCCTACAGCATTACACCACCACTACCAGCCTGAACTGCTGACTCAAGGCAGTATGGATCCATGCTTTCATGTTGTTTCCATCAAATTCCGACCCAAATGGCGCAGCAGAATAATGACTCAACAGAAGCAACCAGGCAACGTTTTTCTTTTCGTCTTCTATTGTCCAATTTTGGTGAATCCATGTAAATTGTAGCCTCAGTTTCATATTCTTAGCTGACAGGAGTGACCCCTGATGTGGCCTTCTGCTGATGTCGCCCATGTGTATTAATGTTCAACATGTTGTGCATTTAAAGATGCTCTTCGGCGTATCTCTGTTGTAACGAGATGTCTCTTGGACTTGGAGAGACATGTTACCCTTAGATTCACATGTTGTGAAACAAACCCTTGTTGCCATAGACTTTTTTGTGTCTGATAAAACAACAACAACAAAAAAAAAAAACACTTCATTTTTGCTAGTTTTTAAAACATGGTTATGATGCAACATAAAAGAATCAATAAGAGACTGATAAGCAGTTGGTGTTCTCCAGGTGTTTTATTAACCTTTAAACAAAATAGAAATGTGTATTCTTCTGGTTTATGCAGATCACACTCTCAACTATTTTTAAATCAACTAGTTTTTGGAAGATAGTTTTTGTGTGTTTTTATTGTTGGGGTATTGTTAGGCCCAACTTGTTTTCATTGAAAGACGATCACTTGAACCAACTACATGATGGTCTACAATGGGAGACAACTTACTTTTTTGAGTAGAGGAAAAGTTGGGCTAATCAATCCTAGAGAAATATAATTAACTGAGCCCATAACCAATACTATTTAACTTCAAATATTTACCTCGGCTCAAGTCAACCTAAGATTTTAACTGGTTACACATTATGTCAACTAAATAGCTAAACAATCCAGTTGAACAGGTGTAACTAATGAAGATTGGCCAGTGAGTGTGTATACAGTGAATAATGAATATTCATAAACATGTGCAGTAGTTCTTGAGAATATTCCAATATTATTGATGAATTGCACTTCATGTTATACTGGGAAGAAAAGTCAGTAGTAATGAATTTAAATTAACTATTATTTCGCTTTAAATAAAGCAACAAACTATTTCTAAAAATGTCTTATTTTCATAGAGATTATTTCATTGTTATTTAGACATTTAGTGAATGTCTTGGATTGTAAAATCCACACTTTTTATCTACTCTTCAAAACTGCACTGCGACAGATAATAAAGTGTGCCCTTGTTGCTCTGCTTACAGTCTTCATGTGTAATGGAAGTGAGTCCAAAATGACAGGCAGTATTTGTACCATTGCTGCCACCTGCTGTCTGTGTTAGAGTATTGCATCAGAAGACTTCTGAGAAAATCTCTTCTAAGCCACATTGTCATGAGTGCTTCCCTCTACTGTTCATTTTTATATTATATATAGAAACTCTGGTGAAGCACTATGGCACCATGTAAGTCCATGTCTTTGATGCTCACCTTTTTGAATTCAACGAAGGAGTGTACACAGTGAAGTGACAATTTTCTCAGTGTAAATATGTACATTTTACATTACAATCTCCTGCTGACCATAGCACAGGGTGACGGAACAGCAGCCGTTTTCTAAACTCTATGTTATACACAATTAGAAAATAATCCTTATTAGTTAAAAACCCACAGACTGTGTTATAGTGTTACTGCTTGAGCATCGTCTGTAAATGACCTGTTACTATAGAAACTATCATCAGTATGGTAATATACTGTAAACCTGGGATTTAAATTAATGTTGTTATAGAGAATTCATCAGCACTTTCTTACCAATCAGAATCCAGAACTGAACAGCATTCTAGTGTAATAAACGATGAACAGTTGATAAAAAACACTGTATAACTTTATTACTTTAAACTTTGATGTTTTGAACAAAGAACAGCTCATACTGTAGGTGTCTGAGTTTTGAGGAAAAGTAGTATAGTGTTGTTTTTTTTTTTTTTTTGGTCATGTGACCAATAGGCTGGTGTTACTGGTTTAATTTAATTTTATACTCTGTTGCAGTCACTCCAGCAGTAATAAAAGACAGAAATGCATCAATTAGTGTCTGTGATACTTTGTGAAACAGCACAATATGTGATTTAGGTGCTGTTTAAACACCATGTTATATCGTTAACAAAGCTACTGTATGTGGGAGACTGTACTGTAAGCACTGTGGAGGAGTCAGGATACATGAGATGTATGTGCTGTACGTGCTCATGTGTGTGTGTGAAAGAGGCTGCTTTTTCTTGTTTTACCCATGTAGACAGTTGCTGCACAAATAGATGATATACTTTATATACCTGCACTATGATAGTGAGCTGTCATCATGTATGGACGAAAAAAGCCACAAAGTTATGGAAAAGCCTTCAGATTTATGTTCGGGACACACACACACACACACGCGCACACACACACACACACACACACACACACACACACACACACAGTCTCAGTGTTTACGTCTGTAGTGTTTACCTCAGTGTCAAAACTATGTATTTGGCAATACTTTTTGTGAATATTTCTGTGTTATGTAAAGGAACAGATCTGGGGGACTCGTGGATGTAGAGGACTATGGTGAACTGGTATGTTTAGACGCCGTCTTCCCACTCTCCTTGTTCACTTAAGTTTGTTGATGGTGGAGTGACTGATTGCTTTACTTCCCAGGGAGCTTTCATGTCTGTATTTCCTTCTCTCTCTCTCTCTGTGGCCCAGTGAATCACACCCCCTTTGTCCTCCAGACCTGGCTAACTCATCCTGGAGCTCACCTTATGGTTAGAGATCTTGCCTCATTAAAGCCCAGTGTGGTCTGCTTCAGATGCATATAGGGACTCGGAGCTGTTCCACTTGACCATGAGGGCGGTCTTGGACCAGGCTGATGCAGACAGCTGTTCTCCGATGGCTTGTGACTGCAGTTGCTTAATAGTTCAGGATTGAAATTCCCTCCAATAATTTTGTTTCTGAGGCTCCAATAATGAAAGTCGACTTCATATTAACCTAAACACCTCTCGTGGTATACTAAACTTCCATGACTGCAAATCAATTTATGCTATCTGTTATCACCAAATGAGGATGGTTTCCCTATTAGTCTGGTTCCACTTAAGGTTTCGTTCTACTGCCATCAGGGTGTTTTTTCTTGTCACCGTCACCCTCGTCTTGCTCATCAGGGACTATCTGATAATTACAATTTATATTTCCTCACACTTTTCAAACTTATTTCCATACTTTAGAATTTTGTTAAGCTGCTTTGTGACAGTGACATGGTTAAAGGCGCTATACAAACAAAGATTAAATTGAATTGACTGAACTGAAATTAATAGAGGTACAAGTTTTGTATTGTTTATAATGTTTTTCATGATCTTAAACAATCTGTATAATTAAAAAGTTTTTACTAAATACTAAATTGCATACTTAAATAAACACAAACTCATTTAAATTTATCCAGTGTGATGAAACTGTTGGAAATGGAGTTTTAGCATTTTGAAAAAAATTGTGCAAAAGTCACACTGAACTAACGCAAACAATTTTTGTATATTTATGCGTTTGTGCTTTTTAACACTCTTGTGATTCAAAGAAAATCTGCACAAAATATTATCTCTCAGTTTACTGTATAATACTTCTAGTTAATTTGTTTAAAACTATTTTTTATTAAAACAGAAAAATGCAGTTGATTTTTTGATCAGTTGATCTGAACTGTCAAACGATTCATATACGATTGCTCTGTTCATGTACTGTATATTCATTTACTGACCTACAGTAAGCACTTTATTCTGGGCAGAGTGGCGGTGGATCCAGTCTATCCCAGTCGACACTGGGCACAAACTGGGAATTACATCTGGGATAGGACTCCAGTCCATTGCAGTAAAGTGCGACATACTGAAAGTATAATTCAATGTGACACATAGCTGTTGGAAACAATTTGCTGCTTTATGTTGTACAGTATATTCAAAAATATCTTCAGTTACATAAACAGAATCTTTTACTTTGAACTATACAATAATTGTGTTATTAAATTAAATTGTTTAAAATATATTATCTTTTTAATAGACCACTAGATATATATTTTAATAACTTTATACTGTATATCCTGATAGTCAACAGAAAAACATGAACAGAAAAAAGGAAAAACAAGACACCACCATAATTACACCTTCCATCAAGCTTGTTGTAACCATGGCAACCTAGCTAACCTAACCTAAACCAACAAGAAGAGCGCTAATGCTTTACGGTTACTTTTTATTGTAAAACATTCACTGAATAAGACGATGATTTAAAAAAAAAAAAAAAAAAACTTTTTTCTGCTAGCATAGATGCCACTAAGCTGAAGGTTGATCTCTTATAAGGCATTATAACACACTTACAATCACAATAGCTGAGTGAGCTAATCTGACAGGATTTTAAACCGTAATATCTACTTAATGATTAATTAAAGTCAGCAATAATGTGAACACATTGCTAAGGTTTATTTAGCCGCTTAGCTCACATTATAAGATAATTAATTAGATCTTAATTAATTAATCTGGATAAAAAGCACTGGTAGAGTTTGACGAGAGGCATGAGGTGCATTGGCCCTCACCACCCCAGCGGCTGAAATATCTCACTACATTAAGGCCATAATAGGTCAGTTTTAAATATTTCTTATACATTTATTAGGGGTGAGGAAAGCAACACATTTACAGTATGCTTGTGTGGCGGTCTGTGGCACAATGAGGACATAATGTTTTTTGTTGCATGAGGAATTCATCAGTTCCACAATTTTTTAAATTTAAAACATTATTTTTATTTGAAATTCTTTATTTTATGAAATCTTTTAAATTAACAGTTAATGATTTACTCACAGAACAATTCAATTACAGATTTTAAGGGATAATATCCCCACCTAGTGGTGAAAATGCGCAACTCTAAAAAGTTAACCAATTAATCTATTAAACACTTTAAAACAATATTTTTCTGTAACATACCTGCACAATGCGGATATAATGTGTAAATAAGGATTTTTGTTGCATGAGGAATGAATCAGTTCTACACAAAACACAAAATAACACACAAATTAACTACAAGTCAAAATTAAAAGTCAAAATAACTAACTAGAAAACGACACATTCGACGCCAAATGCGTAAAAACAGTTCCAACGAGTCCACAAAGGGATGAATTCACAATAAAATGGTTATTTATGTAATTTAATAACCTGTTAACTGATATTTCTCTAACAGTTTTAAACGTGCAACTCACCTACAGCGTGTCTCATCAGGGCGGTGCTTATTCCACGGATCAAATACCATCACGGCCCAACAGATGGCGCTGTACATATTTATGCATTAATTCAACATTTTAATTGTCTCTGTTACACTTGCAGTAAATGTGAATTATTTAACACCTTTAAAATGTTAATGTGGTTAATTCAGCATCCATTTTTTTTTTGCCTGACTGGGGTTTTGTTGTTGCGGTTGTAACTATATTCCTGATTATAACGTGCTCTTCACTGTGGTAGTACCCCTGTTGGCCACTAGTGGCGCTCTCCGTACCTATAAAATTTCACGTTGAGTTCATCAGCCTTTCAGGATGCTGCGGTAGTTTTGTAGAATTTTATAATTCTATGTTAGCTAAGCCTTATATAGTTGAAGTTAAAAATAGCAATAAAATAAAATAATTCTAAAAATTACTTTTCCTTGGATTATATAATGTTTAGTTTTGTAATGAACTCATTTTGATCACTGATCATGTAACATTATTTTTGACCCCGCCCCCAGCATGTGCCATGTCACATGACCTGTGATCAAAAATGATTTTACTACAAACCATGTGACAAAGCAATATCTATTGGTTATTTAATGTGTACACACACATATATATATATATATATATATATATATCTTTTACCAGCCAAGTTCTGAGTATTTTCTAAATGGCTTTATGATTAAAGTTTGACAGTATTTTTTTTGTTACTGTATGTACAGTATATGTGTAATACACCATGCTGTAGTGCGTACTCAGGGTAAAAATGTTTGCCTCTCCTTGACACAAATGTCAAATTCCATGCGTGCTAAAAATAGTTGGAAAAGAAAATTCTGTATCCAGATGAAATATTAATTATTTTTGAAGCAGGCAGAAAATCTGTTGGAGTACATAAGATGACGATTATTCAAAATTCTTACCTCAAATTGATAGCTTCACTTAATTAATTTTATGTAATAAACAACAAGTTGTCTGATTTATAAATGAAGTAATTTAACATAATTTTTTTGGGCAGTAAAGGTTTGTTGACAAAAACAAACATATTGTAACTATTGTCAAGGGCACTCAATCAAGGACAAGAAGAAGTTTGCGGACGGTGCGGCCATTCTAGGTCTCATCACAGATTAGGATGAGACTGCCTACAGAGAAGAGGTCAGGGCACTAACCAGCTGGTGCAAAGACAATAACCCTCTTCTGAACGTCACAAAAACAAAGGAGATGATAGTGGACTATCGGAGGCAGGGGGTCGGACACTCCCCTATCTACATCGATGGCACCGAGGTTGAGAGAGTGAACACCTTCAAATTTGTTGGCGTCAACATTACAAATGAATTTTCCTGGACAACACACACTGACACCGTGGTAAAGAAAGCTCGCTAGCGGCTCCATTTCCTGAGGAGGCTGAGGAGGTGCAGCATGAAGACCAGGACCCTCATAAACTGCTACAGATGCACCATTGAGAGCCTGCTGACATGATGTATCACAGTGTGGATGGGAACTGTTCCAGCCAAAGCTGGAAAGCACTGCAAAAATGGTGGAAACGGCAAAGTGCATCACTGGTAGTACGCTCCTGTCCATCCAAGATATATACCACAGATGATGCCTGTAGAAAGCACGTAGCATCATCCAGGACCACAACCATCCATAGTGCACATAGACTTTTCTCTCTGTTGCCATCTGGTAGGCGGTACAGGAGCCTGTCTGCACGCACTAAGAGGTGAAAGGACAGTTTCTATCACCAGGCTATTAGAATTCTAAACTCGAGCCCTATCATCCGGAGATCGCCCGTTCGAATCCCGGGTCATGCTGTAACCTCTCGCAGCCGGAGGTCTAGAGAGAGCTGATTGGYSGARCTCHCTCAGAGGGGAGGGATGAGAGGTACTTAGTGCTCCCACATTAATCACGGCTCTACAGCCAGTCAGGGGCGTCTGTGAGCTCGTGCAACGGAGGGAGTGGATAGCGCTGTCCTCCGAGTGTGTTATGCCGCTCCCAACGGTGCGCGAGCGAGCAGTTCGAAAAGATGAGGTCGGCTGGCGTCACGTGGTTCGGAGGAAACACGTGATAGTCTTCGGCCCTCCCGGCTGAGTGGTAGTAATAGCCTTAATGTGGGAGCCCCCTAGTGACGGGGAGGAATTGGACACAACTAAATTAGGGAGAAAATCTGGAAAAATCCAAAAAAAAAAAAGAATTTTAACTCGAATTGATAGCTGAGTGATGTCAAAATTACATTACACACTGTGTTGCTGGACACACACACAAAAAACTGTTTAAAAGTATAGCTCTTAGAAAGCTTCAATAACTAAAATCCTTTTAAAGGACATGGCTGCACTATGACACCTTAAATTTATTCATTGACCTTGTACAATACAATCTTAATGTAATTCATTTGTATTTTAATATACAGTATGTGCAATAATACACACACACTCATTTAGACATTGGGTAGACACCCTTATCCAGAGCAACTTAAAATTTTTTCTCATTATACATCTGAGCAGTTGAGGGTTAAGGGCCTTGCTCAAGGGCCCAACAGTGGAACTTGGTGGCTGTGGGGTTTGAACATGGGACCTTCTGAACCAATGCCTTAACCACTGAGCTACCACTGACACTCACATATGCATATACATACACATACAAGTTGACATATACTTCTCATCCTAAACATTTCATTATATTGTTGGCCCTATGTTGACACACATATGACAAATAAACTTGAACTTGAAGTCAGTAAAGGGTGTTTTACTGAAACACAGCCACTGTTTAAATGTGTTCATGCTGCCACCTTGTGTTTGAATCAAAGTACAGCGATTAATGACCTGAATGGAGAAACTGGGCCATGAAACGACACTTATTCTGGTTTCGGAAACTCGAAAACACTTTAGTTACAAGCGTGATCTGAATCAATGTGTCATCAAGCCTTAAAGTACACAAACACAGGCGGCACAGTGGCGAACCTAAAGAGTCACAGGTTTGATTCCCACCTTGGGTCTGTGTGTGGTGTTTCCATCTCCATATACTTGGTGGGTTTCCTCCTATGTACAGCCCAAAGACATGCATCATATTGGGCTAATTGGTGTTTCCAAATGACCCATAGTGCCCATAGTGTGTGAATGTGTGTGTTGTGCCCTGCGATGGACTGGCATCCCATCCAGCATGTACCCCACCTTGTGCCCCAAGTCCCCTGGGAGAGCATAATTACATTACACTCCACTCCTCCGTGACCTGTTACAGTATAAGCACTATAGAGAATGGGTGAGAGAGTCAGTGAGCACCCAAACACAAATAGAGTTGATCTCCCTAACACTGTCCACTCGGAGTCAATCAAAAAGATATTTCAGTTTATATAACAATCTTACTGCTTTAGCTTTTTCTATTATTTTGTGTTTAAATGTGTTCCAGGAGTCGTAGAGGACACTCGCTGTTTGTTTTCATACAAAGACACAAAAATAGAGAGAAAGAACGAGAGAAGGATTCACAACAAGCTGAGAGAGAGAGAGTGGTGAGAGGTCGCCCACTGCTGCTGTGGATCTCACACACACTCACACATACACACACACACACACACACACTTATCCATGCTCCCACTCGAGGTCAGAAATGTACCTGCAGCAGTAATTGGTCCCAGTGCAACGTCCCTGCTCCACCTGTGCCAGCGGGGGGCGCCGCTAAGCCTACGCTAACTAACTCACTAACAGTATGTTTGTGTGTGTGCGGGTGTGTGTGAGTTAATAAGTGGAATATTCAGGGAGTTATGGGTTCGTCCTGTTGAGACCAAAAGTCAGGAATTAAAGTCAGAATGAAGAAGAAAAATCTAAAGTTGTAACACTAAAAGCATTAACATCTCTTGTGTATCCACATCCTCTTGAACTACAACTCCTTACTTATTGAA
>QMIH01000826.1:7964-26041 GCA_003987875.1 Clarias batrachus | reverse complement strand
ATATAATGCACTGTTGTGCAAAACTATATAATTTTTCAAAATAAAATTACCATGGAAAACTACAGTTTTTTGTCAAACCTTTGTGGTTGTTCCTTAAATCAGTTTTTGCCAAAAAGTGCTGTGGCCCCCTGGTGGGCCATGGAGAAACTGCAGGAGGGCCTCACACAATAAGTGTGAAAGTAAAAAGAATAACATTTTCATCAATGTAACTAAGTTTGAAATTACCAACAAATATTTATGAGTAATTATTTACATTAAAAAAATAAATAATAACAAATAAAACAAAACCATGAGCTTTAAATGATGTAATTTATTATTTATATTACTCCCTCACTCATCATCTATACTGCTTAATCCTGTATACCGGGTGGTGGGGGGCCTGGAGCCTACCCCAGAGGACTTATGTCACGAGGTGGGGTACACCCAATCACTGATGAGCCGTGCTCTCAACAACCAATCACCTCAAAAACATCTAATCACTGGTCAGTACTGCTCCCAGCAACCAATCACTGGTCTGCATTATTCCCAATAACCAATTACTGATCAGCATCGCTCCCCCTTACCAATCACTGGTTAGTTCAATTGTTTTTCAGATGATTTTATTTACATAGTCCTTTTAACAATGGGCATTGTCTCAAAGCAGCTTCACAAAATGAAAAGAAAATTATGGAAATGTGTATGAGGTGTGAGAAAAAACATTGGTCCAAAACAAATCACTGGTCAGCACTGTTCACATTTACCAATTACTGGCAGCAAAGTTCCCAGTAACCAATCACTGGTGAGTATTGCTCCCAGTAATCCATCACTGGTCAATATTGTTCCCAATAACCAATCACTGGTCAGTTTTGTTCTCAATAATCAATGGCTTGTCACTATTTTTTTTCCCTAATAACTAATTAAGGGTCAGCATTGCTCCCCATTACCAATCACTAGTCAGTATTGGCCCCAACAACAAATCACTGGTCATTATTGTTCCCACTAACCAAACAGTGACCAGTATTATTCCCACTAACCAAACACTGGTCAGTATTGTCCTCAATAATTAATGGCTGGTCAGTATTTTTCCCAATAAACCAATCACTGGTCCCAATAACTAATCACTATTCAGCATTTGTTCCAGTAATGAATTAATGATCAGCATTGTTAATCAAATTTGACATAATCTGAAATACTATAGGTTCTAATGCTGATCCGATCACTCAGCAACTGTGACCTTGAGGTTTCTGTAAGGTCAAAGGTCAGCATTTCTGAGGCTGTCTGCAGACAACAGCCTTAAACCCACAGCGGTAATACTCATCCTTTAACAATATTGTTTTGACCAAAAACACTTGCAGCAATAAAATAAATATTTAAATCTATCTTTGTACGTGGATTCTATTATTTGCATCTACGTCGCATAATTGTGCAAGTGAATAAAACAATATGCTGAATAAAAGATGAGCAGGTGATTCAGATTTGGGAAGTGTAACGTTTTCGCACCTCAGGATTAGGCGGCGTGTCCTTCAGCGGGGACAAATATTGACACGCACTCGCTCCTGGGACGCCACAGGAAGAGAGAGATGTGAACTATGTTAATGAATGGTAATTAACGCCGGGGTCGGTTTGGATCAGATAAATTGGTCCCCGAGTTGCTGGAGCTGCAGTCCTGCACTAATCCCTTATTATAAAAAAGATAAAGGAAAACGACATCATTAGCATAGCGAGGACGAGACACACACTCGGATTGTTCTTGTTAATTCCTGACTGGATGATTTTTACATACGGCTGTTAATTGTACATAACATGAGATGGAGAGACGAGGAAACAAAGGAATGAAAGATTAGAAAGGGAGAAAACGGCTAAAGTAACAACCTCAAGGCTACAGTATGTACGTACACAGATATGTTTGAAAATAAATAAAAAATCCATAATTAAATGATTCTGATGGTATATAAAATGCTTTCCCATATCAATAAAATGTATAAATCGTGTGTTTATAATTGATAACATTAATTATAACAGATTTATACAGTAGTAAACACTGTGAGAACAGAATGGCGATGTCTCACACACTCTTCTTTCCCCTCACCACTTTACACCAGCTTCCCGTCCAGTACAACATCAATCCTGAGGTCTTTTCTTTTGCTTTTTTTTTTTTTAAAGCTGTTAATAAGCTCATCCCCTCCTACATCCTGGACCTCCTGCTCCAGACTCCTCTGCTAGCTCTCGCAGGTCTCCTGGTTATCTGAGGCTGAAGACTGACTGAGCCTTGGCGGTCATGGTGTGTGTATCTCGTCACATTCAACTCTCAAATCAAATCTCAAAACATTGCTTCATTACACTTTATTGAATTTTTTTTCATTTTCTTCTTACTATTTCAACATTTTCTGCTGTGGCCTGTTGGTGTTTACAGTCTTGGTTTAAGTCTAATATAAAGTCTGTACATCACTTTGGATTCATTAAACATGCTGACTTTGCTACCCCTGAAAGGCAGAGGTGGGAGGTAACCGAATACATTTACTTTGTTTCTGCACTTTACTACATCCTCCAGCAAAAATCTGTTCTTTTACTTAACTATGCAGTATTTCTGCATGGCAGTGTTACATAACCACAGTGGCGCGTAATATTTGAAGATGGAATTTGCTGACTTTTACTTCAAGTTCAAGTAGGCTTTATTGTCACTTCAACCATATACTGTACAGTTAATTCAATTCAATTCAATTCAATTTTATTTGTATAGCAGTTTTAACAATTGACATTAAGAAGTAAGTTTGTATGAAATGTGAATATGTATGAATCAAAATGATAAGATAGTCCCTGATGAGCAAGCCGAGGGCGACGGTGAAACACTCCCTGAGATGGTAGTAGGAAGAAACCTTGAGAGGAACCGAGCTCAACAGGGAACCCATCCTCATCTGGGTGATAACAGATAGCAGGGATTGATTTGCAGTCATGGAAGTTTAGTATAACACGAGAGGTGTTTAGGTTAATATGAAGTCGACTTTCATTATTGGAGCCTCAGAAACAAAATTATTGGTGGGAATTTCAATCCTGAACTATTAAGCTGAAAAAAAAAAGACTTTTTGGTGTGGTAAAATATATTAAATTAACCATCATAATTTTTACATGGTAAAAAAAAATTTCAAGGAGAGCTAGAATTTTCTAAATAAATGTTTACATACCTACACATTTAATTCATGTAATAAATTAACTGAGTGGAAAGAGTTAAATATTATTAGGTATTTACTTGTAATATTTAAATGTTTTATATATTGCACATTAACCTAGTAATATTAAGTAAGTTTTACTTTGAAAGTTTAGTTTAAATTTCAAAGTAAACCGCGCATGCGTCTTTGGAGACGCTGTACCCGCGCTGTGGATCAGTCAGAGGTGCTGCGCGTGCGGCTGGAGCTGGAGTCTGTGGTGTTCGAGGTAAGTTTACCTTTCTGTTTTGGATGTGATTCTCGTTTTCCTGACTTCCAATTAATGTTCATCTTAATCTCAGGACTTACATTTAGCAATATTTAAGTTTTTAATTGGCACAGTTACCGTTTTTTAATCACTGGAATGGAAGAGATTTTCCATATCATAATATGCATTGCACTGTTTTCAATCACTGCACAACCCATGCTTTTTATGCTGCATTTAAATGTGTAATCTGTAATTTATTTATTAAATGTAAAATCTTGTTAAAAGATGTTTCTATCAACAGGACTACTGTACTGTACTGTATATTTCAAAATTTGGATAAAGTTCTACAGAGACTCTATAGAAGTTATTGTTCTACTTCTCACACTGAGGCAAGTATAAATCTATATACACACTGTATTTGCTTGCTATAATGTTGCTGTTATTTTTATTTGTTCTTCATTGCAAAATATAAAATAGTTGTTATATATGGTTTTATATCATTGTTGTAGTAGAACAAATTGTGTATGTTCATTTACAGGTAGATCTTACTCTGCATTGGACACCAGCATATACCAAATGCAAATGAATACATATGAACATAAAGGTTTGTAGTATCGGAGTAATTATTGAAAGAATTCATGTTTGGGTGAACTAAATACAAACTCAGCACTCATCTTACGATTTCCTGACACTGTAAATGTGCAAAGTTTTCAGACTATGAAGTGTAGCCATCTCATGCAATGTTCTACAAATGTTTTACTGATGCAAGATTATTGCTAAAGCAATTTAACCCAAGTTTAACAATATGAAGTATATGAAATGATGGTCATTTTTTATTATGTGTTCTTTTCTGTGTGATAATGAAATCAGCATAGGTGATTGAAGCAATAAAATTTTTGTTAATCAAAATAATTATCTTTTTTTTTGTAAATGTTCTACAGGAGGACAGACGAAGTTATGCCTGTTTGCACCATCTTAAAATCCTCGTAGTCCGTACTGTTGAAGGGGAAGAAACGGATGATGTATCCATTATACTTGAAGGAAAGGAAATTTTGCAAGAATGTGGCAATACTGCAACGTCATGTGCACTGCTTAATTGATGCCCTTAACCTTGCTTCAGGAGGCTATGAAGTTTAAATAGTATGTTCTAAAAAGGACTATTCTACAGTTTGTTTAATGTACTTTTTTTTTTTTTTAAACAATTTTGTTTAAAACAAGTATTTCAGGCCCTGGTGCCATGCAGTTGTTCCTATGGATGCAAAATTTAACTGAATGCACTTTTATTTAAAAGATAACCTGTATCAAAATTGTTAATGTTAAAAGCATTCAGTAATGTTGGTGAATAAACTGTTGAATAATATTTTTGTTGTGTGATTTGTGAAAGATATAGATGAAATAATTAGTTTCTTTATAAAACATAAATTAGAAATGTTCACATTATTATAGGGAGTAATATAAATAGATAAAACCAAGTAAGGGAAAATCTCACAAAACAAAATTATAGTAAGATTTATTTAATAATTCATAAAAACAAGGTTCCTGCTGATATAACAATAAATTAACTTTACTTGATTATTTTAAATAAAACCAACTTGTGAATTCCATATAATTAACATGTAACTTTTACTTGATTTCTTCATGAGCGTTACTTTAATTATTAAGTAAAGTTTACGTGACCATGATGGGTGAATTGTACTTTATATTGGAGCAATAAAATTTACTTAAAATCTGTGTGTGCAAATTGTTAAGATGATTTTATCAAGGAAATCTCATAAGTCTTTATTTTCAGTGTAGTTAGTACACAGTGAAACAAAATAACGTTCCTCCAGGACCAAGGTGCTACAGTACATGCAACATAAATTTACATCATAAGTTACCAAGAAAAAGTAACTAGCTAACTAATAGGCCTAGTTAGCTGGCTAGTGGAGACAAGACAGATTGACCTGACAACATAAATTAACAAAAACTAACATTTAACATGTATGGTCACTGCCTTTCCTTCAAAACGTATCTAATAATACAACAGGTTTTTGAAAGCAATAGAGAAGCGATTGCAGCCCGTGATGAAAACATCATGTTCACAATCAAGAACAGTGAGAGTTTTTTTTTTACTGTGAAAAAGGCTACCGAAGCTAATACACACCTTACACTTTTGATACTTCAGTAAATTTAAAGGCCAGTACTTTCACTCAGGTACAGAAGTAAATAGGGGACCTCTACTTTTACTAAAGTAAAATATGCTCTAGGAAATCTCTTCTTTTAGTAGATTAAATACAGGATTTTTGTACTTTGCTCACATTTGATGTTCATGTCAGGACATTGTGTGTGTGTGTGTGTGTGTGTGTTCTCCTCTGCACATTCCAACAGCTTAAAAAAAAAAAAAAACCTGATAGTTGTTTTGTCACTCTACTGTATGTGTTTATGTTTGCTGCTATCTTTGTGTAACTAATGTACGTTAGCTCTAGACTGTTCCCATACGTTCCCGTGATGAAATGGCGGTCATATTAAATGACGGAGTGAAAAACAGAGTGACCGACTAAACAACCGGTTTAGTGACTTCTGACTAACAATGTAAGTGCAGGTTTGAGTGAATGCGTGCAATATTTTTTTTTAATGAATGCCTATCTTAATAACCTCCATTGTTAAAAGCTCTTTACATACAAAATAAAACTGAAAATGTCAATCTAAGTGATTAAGTCAGCAAGTGAATGCATGATTGAATCTGATTTTATGTGTGAGAATGCAAGAGTGAATGCGAGTGTATAAGTGAGTGTAAGAGTGAATGCGAGTGTGTTAGTGAACATCAAAGTTAATATGAGTGAATGTGAGTGAATGCAAGTGTGTGAGTATAAGTGTGAATGTGAGTTTGTTTGTTGCGTTGCATTTCACTAAACTGGTCTTGTACAACCATGTACGTGACAGACAAAATTCTTGAATCAAAGAGTGAACGTGAGAGAATGTAAGAGTGACGCAAGTTTGTGAGTGAGTGTAAGATTGAATTCGAAACTATAAATAAGTTCAAGAATGAATGCGAGTGGCCAAGTGGTGCAGGATCTAAAGGATCCTAAGGTGTGCGTGTGTGTAATATAAAAAGCATCATCTGACCATACTGAGTACAAACACACTTCATAAATTAATTTAATTCAGCCGGGTACTATTCCTGTAAACACAATCCATTTGTACACACACACACACACACACACACACACACACACACACACACACACACACACACAATAAAAAAGTGTGATGATGCTTTTCCGTCCAAACAAAACACACAGGTAAGAGCTAGCCCAATCACACGGCCACAGACTGAAGAACTTCACACAGACTTCATTTACACTTTAAAGAGAAAAGAGGAGAAAAGACAAGGTTGGAGATAGAGAAGATGAAATATGAAGAAGGAGATAAGATGGGAGGACTTTATGAAGAACAGGTCTGGAATGAAAAAGAGACATAAGAGAAAATAAAAAAAGGAGAAACCAGAAGTACTGAGAGGAATTAGAAATAAAGGGTTAAAAAAAAAAGAGAGAACATGATTAGATAAAGATATACAGTAGTTAATAAAGACCAGAGTGACATGATAAATGAAGGCAGACACAAGAAAGCAAAATAAAAGCATAGATGGAGAGATGCGTGTTTATATTCCTCTGCAGTGTTTAGCGGCTTTCTCTGGGATTGACCAGCTCCTCCATCAACGCCCTGTTCTCCTTCATCTTCACCACCAGAACATGCACCAACTCACCTACAGAGGGACACTACAGAGACAGAGAGAGAGAGACAGAGAGGAGCACGCCCAAGAGTTTTATTCCTCTTATACCACAGAACCACACTATGTATTATTCAGTTATCAGTTCTTCAAATGACGCATCATATTTTTAGTAATATTTAGTTACATTTAAGCAATATCACACTTAAACGTATGCTGTTATACTGTGTATCGCAGGCAGGAGGTCGCAGGCATGAGAGTGCAGCACGTGACATCACACGACCTTGTGAGATATTTCTTTAATACAACAGTTCAACAAACACCCTTTTGAAACATTAACAGATTATGATTTGTTTCTTTATTTAACCAGTTACTTTGCCTCACACACATCCTTGCGCTATTGGAAGAACTAACTAACCACGACTGGAGGAGCTGGCGACCCACAGAGTAATTCACAGGGCTGAAGGGAGTTTTTTCTGAAGTAATTCTTGCTGGCTAAAAGGTGAGGGGAATAAAACACGTGGACAGTTTAGAGACCTGAGAAACTTACAGGATTTATTTCATATTTCCACTTATCAGAATATCAGATCTGTTAACTTCCAGGTTCTGGGTTTGAATCCCAAATAGCGTTAAATGGAAAGTGTGTCATGTAGTGTGTACAATTCCTTGTTCCACACACCATGAAGTGCACTTGATCAGAGAGGGATATGGGATTCAGCCTCGTGTTAGAAGCTAATTAGTTTTGTAGCTGTAATTAAACCGACACGGACCGTTCAGGGGCGATTCAGAATGGCTTAGAGGAAACTTGTTCTCCTGAATCGTACTGTATTGTATTCGTTACATGAACAGTGTGTATGATTGGATGCCGCTTTCTTCTTTTATGCTGCAAACTAAGGTGTAGTTAGTGCAGGTATGAATAAAGAAAGCTGAACCTAATGCGATTACTGAGGAGACAGTGTGAAATGTGAAGTGTTAGTGAAATTAACGATTGTAGAACACCTGGGACACCCAGTGAGACATATAGTTTAATGTGTTATATGTTATAATGCGATTACTGTTTATTATCACCACTCTAACTGTTGTACAATGATGAATTCCTGTTCTCACTCACATTATTGCAGCTATAAACACTCATTCCCTCACCAGCCTCTTTATTATTTTTGTTGATGTTAATAAAAAAGAAAGAAAAAATTGCAGCTTGTCATATAAATGAGAAACCGCAAAGAAACGTAAATTAGTTACGTTAGAGTTCCAGCTTTAGCTCTGACTGTTACACAGCACTAAGACTGGAGACTCCTTCCACTGATGTTACAGAACATATTTCTATAACATGTTGCTGTGAATGAGCCGTTACTACAGAAGAGATAATGCATCAGAGATTTAATGCAACGCTTATTCAAACGCTCCACTCTGCTTTGCTGATGGTTTTGTTCCACCCTTGTTGTGACATTTCTGTTGTGGTTTGGTTATGTGTGTGGTAGCATGCAGTATTACTGATAGCATGACAGTGTGTGTGTGTGTGTGTGTTAGATAAGTGTGTGTTACCATGTTACACACAACACACGCTCTGAGTCATTATGATCTAACAGCTGCTTTAGCGGGTAAATCCGTCCCCCCGGGCCACCCCATTCTCACCCCGCTCTAATCCACACACACACACACACACACACACACACACACACACACACACACACAACCATGCCCTCTCTCACCCGGCTCTGATCCACACACTGCCCTGGAGCAGCGGCACTGATCCGCTATCGACTCGCTGGGTCTGATGGGACGCCACACACAACAATGTACAGGTGCTTTACAGCCCAATTAAGTGACAGGAGTATTACAGAGCCTGGGGCAGGACTGGGGGCAAAGCCACTAAACACACACAGACACACACACACCTGCAGAACAGATCGATCAGGCTGACTTTATTCAGAGCCTTAAGAGGAGGATTCAAGAGCCCAATTTGTGTGAGCGACAAACGGGAGCCGCGGGGAGATTTCCTCGTTTACTATAAGAAAAAGTGTGTGTGTGTGTGTGTGTGTGTGTTCTCCTTTACCACATTAACTCGCCTCAGAAGAGACGACGGCAGGACAAAATTCAAGCTCAGAGCTGCTTTTATCTCTCCTTAATCATTCCCTGTGCTTTATTCGTTATGTTTCTCTGATCGTAGCTCTGCCCCTCGTTTACTATTGGCTCACGCTTCTGAAATCGCTGGTTCTGTGACTGATGGTGCACTCGGAAAATATTTAGGATCGAATCTGAGATCAGATAGTCTATCGTAAATCTTTGTTTTGTTGTTCTGCAAATTCTAAAAATGCTCAACAAATAAATAAACAATAGTTAATAAAAGCCTACACTCGCCAGGGCAATGGCCCCGTATTTAGACCAACAACAATCAGGTGATAATCCTGTGTGTGTGTGTAAAACTGTAAAGTTGGCGTGTCCATTAATTTAAGTTATTTATGAAAAATTATTTGGGGAACTTAAGATGAGCAACAGAACACATCAAGATGTTTTTGGAATTTTTGTTTGTTTCACATTTTAAAAAGGTTTTCACAGGAGCACTTGAGAATATATTTTCAGCAAACATTGGTGCATAGTTACCCCCTATGTCATAAATTGAACAAAGATGAAACATTAAAACGTTATTTTAGCACTGTGCAAAAGTTTGGGCACCCTACTTAATCAGTACTTAGTAGTAACACCTCCTCTGGCAGATATCACAGCTTGCAAACGCTTTTTATAGCCAGCCTTCCAAGTCTTTCAACTCTTGTACAGTGGAACCTCGGATTGCAAGTAACTCGGTTTACGAGTGTTCCGCAAGACAAGCAAAGATTTTTAATACATTTTGACTTGAAAACCGAGCATATCTTGGTTTACGAGTGCCGAGTTTTTTTACATCGACACACACACCGACAGAAACTCTTCTCTGTCACGATTCTTTTCAAAGGTAAGGTGCTGGTTCATTTGTTGTTTTTTTTTTTACTTTACAGCAGTGATGCCGTTAGTCTGCGCTCACGCGAGTGTCATTAGAGAGATATATTATTTTCCCGTTAAAACAGTGTTTCCGTTGTGTGTGTGTGTTTGTTGTGAAACTTAAAAAGTGAGGTGGGGGGAGAGAGGAGGAGTTTTACTGTGTAAGACGAGGCGAAGGAAGAGGCAAATTCCACACACACACATACACACACAAATACACGGCGCCTGCGCGCACAAACGCAATCACTTATCTGTTGAGTTTTATTTGAACTTTTTTTTAAAGGTAAAGTGCAGGTTAATTTGTTTTATTTTTACTTTATATATTGTATTAATTATTTTTCTGTATTTATTTTTTTGGGCTGTGGAACAAATTGAGTGTTCATTATTTCTTATGGGAAGATTCGATTTGGTTTACGGGTGTTTTGGAATATGAGCCCACTTCCGGATCAAATTATGCTCGTAATCCAAGGTTCCAATGTACTTGGGATTTTCTCCCATTCTTCCTTGCAAAAGGCTTCTAGTTCCGTAATATTCATTGGTCGTCTTGCATGCACAGCTGTTTTAAGATCTACCCAAAAATTGTCACTGATGTTTAAATCAGGAGACTGTGAAGATCATTTCAAAACCTTCAGCTTGCGTCTCTTGAGGTATTCCATAGTGGATTTCGAGGTATGTTTAGGATCATTGTCCTGGTGTCAAAGCCTTCCTCTTTTCAGCTTCAGCTTTTTTACAGATGGTGTGATGCTTGCTTCCAGAATCTGCTGGTATTTAGTGGAATCCATTCTTCCCTCCACCTGGGCAATGTTTCCTGTGCCACTGGCTGCAACACAAAAGTATGATAGATCCACCCCCATACTTAATACTTGGCAAGGTGTTCTTTTCATGAAATGCTGCTGCCTTTTTTCTCCAAAACATGCCTTTGCTGATTGAGGCCAAAGAGTTCGATTTTAACTTCATCAGTCCACAGCACTTGAGTCTAAAACAGATCAGGCTTCTGTAGATGTTCTGTTGCATACTTCTGATGTTAGATTTTATGATGGGGATGCAGGTAAGGTTTTCTTCTGCTGACTCAACTTCTGTTCTGCTAAATCTTCCTGCAGGTTTTTTTGCAGTTAAATAGTGGTTTTGATTTGCCTTTCTGACCAACATACAAGCAGTTCTCTCCCAGAGTCTTCTTGGTCTTCCAGATCTAATCGTTCCCCTGAACTGCCATCGCTTAATTACATTTCTCACTGTGGAAACTGCACGCTGACAACGCTTTGCTATCTTCTTGAAGCCTTTTCCTGCATTGTGGGCATCAATAACTTTCATTTTCAGAGTCTTACACAGCTGCTTAGAGGAACCCAGGGTTGTTGAGTGTCCGCAAGTGTGTGCACAAGGTTTGAAGAGTCAAAATATTTGTAAAGCTTTTTAAATTTTCATTTACTAATGACAGCAGTTGCCATGCATCAGAGCTAACGAACTGATTCAGATCTGAAAACTTGTAAAAAGAATCTGAGACTCAAACTCTTAGAGTGCCCAAACAGTTGCACAGTGCCATAATAATGTTTTTATTTTTTATTTACGTTCAATTTATGGCATAAGAAGTAACTATGCATCAATGTTTGCTGAAAATATTGTGCATTTTTTCCCATTTCCAAGAGAGACTGTGTTAACATCTTTACAATTAAAAAAATCACCAAAATCTGTTAATCATGGGATGCCAAAACTTTTGCATAACACTGTGTATATATACACACACACACAGACCACACACAATAGATGTGATAAACACTAGACGTGCCCGCAACTTTATTGTCTGCAACACGCAACACTGCTTAGGCACCCTCCATCCTAGTGCAACATCTGGACAGGACAGAGAGGATTATACAGCACCAAGCTCGTACACACACACACACACACACACACACACACACACACACACACACACACACACACACACACACACACACACACACACAGATTCAGGCCATTGTGATGAGGAAGGATGATGATGAGGAGGAGATATAAATACACCATCACTAGTCACAGGAGGATTAGAATTTAAAGCCCTTCATGATCTTTTCATCTTCACTCTGTTCAAAATCAAAAAGTGATCAAACAGAAGAATGTAAATAAACAAACAACAACAACAGAAGCAGTGCAGTCAAGGCCTGCATGTGATTAGGAGATAATGAACGTGTCACATGTGCAGGTAAGAGCGCACTCCTCAACCATCTCTCTCTCTCTTCATATCTCCCCCTCACTCTCTCCTCCTCTCTCCTGGGTGTAATTACTGCTCCAGCAGGCCGTCCTGAGACGCAGGTATCAAAGGGAAGTGGGCGCTCGGGACCGCAGCTTCGTTTAATTAAAAACAAATTTGTACGAGTTTAATCTGCTGCTTTTCTCAGAGTCGTCAGGTGCGAGCTCACATGTCTGACCTACATACATCACTTGATGCTTCATCTGGGTCAAAGGTCATCTCAGTCCAGCGGTTAAACATCAGGACAGACGGACAGAGCTTGTTTCCCCAATCACCTAGTGGTTACTTTACAAACCTGTTCTCTCACACACACAGTTTCAACAGTGACTTGACTCGGACACGCTGTCCTAACACAGCTCTACCAACACTCAGGAACTTTAGACGTTTTGTTTCAGATCATACCACACCTCAGCCCTGATTCGCTGAGGAAGAGCCAAATAAACGGCTGCAGGGTTACCATGGTTACAGGTTCACCGCTTCATTCACTGATCATCAGTTTATTCTCTTACAAACATAACCGTGCTCAAAATTCCTCAGATGTTCTTCAGCTGTTCGCTCATAACGAGCAGATTCTCCTTCTCTCTCTCTCTCACACACACACACACACACACACACACACACACACTCCTCTCCAGTGTCCAATCACAGTTTAAAAAAAACGATTCCCCAACTCTCTCACTACTCTGACAGCCATTAACCAGGGAGAGTTGTGAAGCAGACGGAGATGTGTGTGTATGTATCGATGGTTTGGGACGTGGCCGAGGCTGCCAGAGTGTAACAACCGTTCCCCACAGTCCCCACGCCGTAATGATCATTAACGTCCACAAATAAACCTGCGCAATTATAAATATACGACTGCAGGCGTGCACAGGGCCTCAGGCCCCGCCCACCAGGAAGTGATGCATACACACAACACACATTAAACACTGGGGTTGTGAGTCTCTGATGATGTGTGTGTGTATGTGCGTGTGTGTCTGTGTGTGTTTGGTTGATGAATACGAGAGAACACACACATACATGCAATCCTGCCAACAATCTGACCTTCATCCTTGAGAGAGAGAGAGAGAGAGAGAGAGAGAGAGAGAGAGAGAGAGACCACCCTAAGGGCTGAGAGTTTATTAAGAGAGAGACAGACGAGAGGAAGACGAGTGCAGAGAAGACGAGTGAGCTGAGAAGGAAGAAAAACTAGCAGGAGGGTCACAGAAAGAGTCTCGAGAGAGAGCGAGAGAGCCTGCAGCTCGTCATCCGCACCAACCACGTCAATACTGCCCTCTGCGCATATGTGTGTGTGTGTGTGTCTTCACTCATTCACTCAGCATCGACAAGTCAGATCAATACAGTGCTCACCATTAACAAGCAGCCTCAGGGGTGTGTGTGTGTGTGTGTGTGTGTGTGTGTGTGTGTGTGTGTGTGTGTGTAAAGGAGAAGAAGAGGAGTCGGATGATCTGAGCTTTGAGGTCATAGGTCAAAGCCAGTAGTTTGATAGTGACAGAAAAGAGGGCACTGATTATCCATAATGTGTGTGTGTGTGAGAGAGAGAGAGTGCACACATGTGAGGACAAACCTGCTGCTGCAAAAGCTGCTGTATGCGATCCATCCAAACCCCATCTGATTCATCATCACCCTCTTCCTCCTGCAACCCACACACACACACTTTTCGATTTAATGTTTTAATGCACATGATATTAATTAGCAACTCTGTAGTTTTAGGTCTTTGTCCTTAGCCTGATTCACTGCCTGACTCCTCACGTGACTCATAGAATCAAAACTCACTGAATCAGACTCACATACTGTATCAAACTCACTGAATTAGACTCACTGACTCACTAAATCAGACTCACTTACTGTATCAAACTCACTGAATTAGACTCACTGACTCAGACTAACATATAGAGTCAAATTTACTTACTGAATCAGACTCAGTGTATCAAACTCACTGAATTAGACTAACTTACTGAATCAGACTCACTTACTGAACCAAACTTACAGCCTTTCTTAATTTGTCACTGCCTCACAAATCGCTTCATAATCCAATTAATTCATTCACTGACTTAAATGTTGATTAATGAACTGATTCACTCATCAATACTGATACACTGATCACCTGATAACTCACTAACCCTCTTAATAACTTACAAACTGTACAAAACTATCTAACCGATTTGATATGCTGTGTTATGCAACTCTCTAACTGACTTACTAAGAAGGTCACAAACTGATACACTGACGGACTCATTCACTTTCTTTCTGACATACATGATGATTTATTTACTGTTTTAAAAATTTACTCAAACTCGTTAACTGATTCACTCGTTCCCTTTCCTAAAAGCTCACGTGCTTGATTACTACCTGGTCTGTGTCGAGAATGCTAGCCAGGTCGTTAGCGCTGACATTGAGGATGGATGCAGCAATGGACTGAGCTTTCACCATAGAGCTCTTGGATACTCCTCCTCTTCCTGATTCCTCTTTCTTCTTTCTCTCTCTCCTCCTCTTTCTCAGCTCAGCTCGGGTGTCCCTCACCTGTCTGTCCACCTCCACAGCCAGAGCCTGGGACAGCACAGAGAGAGAGAGAGAGAGAGGAGGAATAGACAGTAGAGGGAGAGAAAGAAGAGGGACAGCAAAAAGACGAGAGACAGGAGAGGTAGATGATACAAAGAGAGAATGACAGGAGAGAGAGAGAGAGAGAGAGAGAGAGAGAAAGAAATGGCACAAAGGAAGGACAGAGGGAGGAACAAGAGGTAAAAACATGAGTAGTAATAAAAGAGAGATAGATAGATAGGTAGATAGATACTCATGGACAAGCAAACATATAAACACATGTCCAGATAGAAAGAAGTGCAGACGTATTTTTAACAGGGTTGGACAAATGTACAGAGAGACCGATATACAAGTGTGGAAATATGCAGTGCAGACAGCAAGAGAGAGACACAGACAGATGCAGCGATATAAACAGATGTAAATATAAAGAGATGTGAGGAAAAATACATATGCACAGATGAGCAGAAGGGCAGACAGAGAGAGAGAGAGACAGATATAAAGACAGACGTACAGATGTACAAATAGACAGAGACAGTCTCTGTCTTGGAGTTCAGTGTTTCAGGCAAGAAACAGACTAGTGTACTGACAGACAGACAGACGAACGGACACGCGTACGGATAGGCAGACCGGCATAGAGACATACAAACAGACATAGAAAAAGACAGACATTGAGACAGATCTATATACAGACAGACAGGGACAAGCCCAGACAGAGAGAGACGTAGAGGCAGACAGTTGTAGACACAGACACACGTGTTGTACAATGAGAATTAGACTAAATAAATATAAGAAATAATATAAAATAGTAATTAACATGCAAAACACAGTGCTAGGAGTGGTGAGACAAGTCAAGAGTGAGACAGGTGAGTAGAGAGACAGGTGAGGGGAGGTATGTCAGTAAGGTAAACACCAGAGGAGAGGTAAAAGCTAATGGATGTGTTTAAATTGCACATTATATAGCAGAGTGAATGAGTGATCAGAGAGGAGTTTAATTGCACGCAAACACACACACACACACGTAATACTCATTTCCCTTTATTAACAGGTGGGACTGCGTCTATGGCAGGGGTGGAACACCCTCTCTGTGCCTGTTTAATGTTAATCTCATCCTGTGTGAGTATTGCTTTTCACCTGGAAGTGGGCGTGGCCTGGACTGAACACGGTGTTTAATTGGAGCCTTAAGCCTTTCCGTCGAACTTTTAAGTGGAGGAAGTGGATTCTCTGTACTTGTAACTGTGTGCTTCAGCCTTACGCGAGTGTGACGATTGGGGGTTCACATACTTTTGATCAGGTAGTGTATATTTCTACACAGACATGTGGTTTCAACCTGTTGAGCTCGGGCATGTGGAATACACGATTGGCGCATCTCTGAGATGCACAGTATAACGTCCATGGACTATTTTAAGTTCTGTCAAGGGTTGCCAGGATTCATGTAAAATTTTGCGCGTTTGTGTCTGTGTGTGTGTGTGTGTGTCTGTGTGTGTGTAGCAGATAGATCAAACATTCACAAGATGGTAAACTTATTTTGCTGGGATGACTAAGAAAAGTAAAAGAATAAATACACACATTTGTATTACTGAACATTTTATTTTGAATGTTTTATTCACTGTGTGAGACTCTGTCTTGTATATAGTGAAATAGGAATTTTGCGGAAACATGGCAACCCTGCCATTCTTTACCATTTTATATTGAAGTTAAAGTAAACATTAAAGTGAAAACTATATAGATATATGCAGGATTCTCACCTACTGTAAAGTTTTTTTGCCAAACTTTCTAAAACAAAACAAAAAAACAAACTCCAATCGAATACTCCTGGTTTCTGTAGTCATTTATGGCAGCATATGTTTAGTTGATGCATATTTACACCGGTAATCTGAATCTGTGGAGGAGGTGCTTGTCTCTGGTCAGTGTGTGTGTGTGTGTGTGTGTGTGTGTGTGTGTGTGTGTGTGTGTGTGAGAGAGAGAGAGAGAGAGAGAGAGCGATGATTAGAGCTTTAACGCTGCCACTGTACGTGAGAAAGTCAATAACACAAACTCCCTCCTGCTTCATTCAGCGCTTATTGATCACCGCAATAATCTTCCGTATCATTCCCCCCCAAAGCCTTCTGAAAACCTGACCTTGGAGTGTGTGTCTGTGTGTGCGCACGCACATATATACACCATAAGTGCTCAGCAGAGGGATCGGCTGCTAAAGATGTTGCTGTACGCTGTAAACGCTCATTAACAGTCAGTGGTGGGTAATAAAGTGTGTTTTATAAAGTTGTGCACAGACACACAGCGTGACAGTAATGAGGGGTGTGTGTAATGCCCATCACCATGTCTGTGTTTTAGTTGTAATTGACTGAAATAAGGAGAGTTCTCTGGACGAACTGATCGCTGGTTTAATCACGGCGCTGCTAATTACACCTGAAATTAATCCACTGTAATTATAAACAGTAATAAACAATATGTTTCCGATTCTCTCACACACACTTTAAAGATACGGAAACTGTTCATCTTATTTTTTTATTTCTTTGTCTAATTACATTCATAAATGTATAAACAATATAATTAAAATAGCTGGTTTCATTAAATTTCCGAATGTACACTGATTTACAGGTGTACAGACAGACAGGTGTGAGGACAGAGACAGGTGGAAGGTCAGACAGGTGTAAAGACGGACAGGTGGAAGGACGGAGAGTTAAAAGGACAGACGAGTGGAAGGAAAGACAAGAGTAAGGACTAAGAAGTGTTAGGAAAGACAAGTGGACAAAATGATGAGAGTGCAGACAGACAGGGGTGAGGACAAGCAGGTAGACAAAGTGCCGGGTGTACAGACGGGTGTAAAGACAAACAGAAAGGAGGACAGAAAGGAGGACAGAATGATCAGTGTACAGACAGACGGGTGTAAGGACAGACCGCGTGTGTGTGTGTGTGTGTGTGTTACCTGTGTGACTGAGCGCAGGTGGTGGTGTTGAGTCTGTGCCAGTGTAAGTTTGTTCTGCAGTGTGTGTATCGCTTCTGTGCTCTGATTGGTCAGAAGCTTCATCTGCGCTGTTGCAGCCTGCTCCAGCTCGACCTTTGACCTCTCACACTCCATGAAACGTGCCTGCAGTGCTGTCAGCTTCTGCTCCTGCATGCACACACACACACACACACACACACACACACCTTAATAGTGCATACACTGTGTACAACATGTGTATACAACATGTTTGCTTACTGTGTGTGTGTGTGTGTGTG